>JAECUM010010471.1:0-79996 GCA_016617855.1 Megalonaias nervosa | reverse complement strand
ATATATGACAGAACCAACATCCTTTAAAGTATTTATCTAAACAATTTATTACTTGTAACTGACCCTTTTCAATTAAAAACTTGTAAAATTTTCAAAAAGTAGCTGATCTCACAATACCCTGGCAAAAAGTGATAGGCATTTGAAAAACTTAAAATTGCAGTTTAAATATAGCATCATACACACATGCTCAGAATGACTAGAATATATATTTTTATGCAATTAAGTGGAAGCTGAAAATTCTTGGTTTTTGCATCAACTTTGAGTAATATTTGCAATATTAAAGTATATTTCCTGGTTGGGTACAAACTTATTCTTTCTTCCAAACTTTTCCAAATTTCATGGTAGCATGGGAACCCTGATAATAACTTTAACTAGTAGCTTTACCAAAGTTTGTGGAGCACCTGCAATTAAGGTCCGAAAGATGCCTCTTGATTTTGGGAACTCCAAAATATGATATTGCCTTGAAGTTTGTACTAGATCACAGTAATTAAATTTATACATATGAAAAATCTGTAAAATAAATTTAATAATTTTTGTTTCCATTATACATGAAGTAATATATTAATAATGAATACTTTTATAATTTGATGCGTGTTTTCTGGATATGAATAACCTTTTGTTTTAAAATTGGCAGCATCTTCATCAATGCATAATGGGGTACATAAACTTTGCATGAAATGATAAATGGAGCTCTGGGTAGCTGAGTGATCTAAAGTGCTTGCCTTTACCGATCACTGCCATCTTGCCTTGTCTGCATGGGTTCAACTCATGGGCTCAGCCAATGGGGTATGTTTTCCAGTAGCTTCCTGTGGGTTGGTGGTCCTTCCTCCACCAGTTATACTGGCTGCCATGTATAGCACATTGTGTGCTGAAAAATGGTGTAAAACCCACAACAATAACAATATGAAATGTTAAATGCCATCAATGTTTCAGCAAAGTTTTTAACATTTGCAGAGACAGCTTAATCAAACAACAATTATATGAAAGTATCTGTTTGTGGCTACTTACCTGGAGAAAAATCAATTTGATAATACTGTTTAGAATGTTTGTAGTTCATATCTACCAATCTGCATATCATCTTGGAAACCATCATAATCCAACTGGCAGATCATTGGGCTCATAATTCCAGGGTAATGAGTTTGATACCTGACCAGGTCGACTGCCTGGCACTTAACTCCTACTTCCTCAGTACAGTATGGCTAATGCACTAAAAGTGTGCTTAAAAAACAAGAAAGTTGTCATTTCTCCTTCAGATATGTTCCCAAATCACATTACATTTAGGAATAATAGCTTGCTTACCTCACAAATCCAGCCCTACTAATCACCTAATCAAGCTTCAGTGCTATCCGTCTAAATTTGCTGTTGTGCACACCTGTCGTACCTGACAAATTTTGACATGAAATGTGCGAAATGTTTTAAAATCCAATTACTGCATAACAATTAACATTGTTTTTATTAGTGAGTTATATTTGTTTCCAAGCCTTAGCGCATTTCATTAAAAGCATCAACAAATTTGCATACAATGTAATTAAGATTTCTTGGATGTCGAGAAATGGATCAAACTAACGAACTTGAAAACAAAATCACACATTTTGTGTACCATATATACTTGCTTATAAGAGGAGTCCAACTGCAAACTGCACAGACCCAGATCTGCCAGCACATAATGCACTGGCAGATCTGGGTCTGTGCAGCTTGTTATCGTTTGTTAGGAGTAGTTTAAACAACACAGACCCTGATCTGCAGGCTCATAATGCTATGGCAGATTAGCATCATTGTTTGCAGTTTTACTTGTCTTATAAGCGAGTATATATGGTGTATGTTAGTGATTTGTTTCTCAACATTCAGCACAATCTGTCCAAAGTGGAGTAATAGAACCCTATTGTTTTTCATAGCATACCATCAGTATGTCTTGATATAATTGCATACATACATAAATGAAATTAGACATCATTCTTGATATAAATGCATACATACATATGTGTACATACATACATGAAAAAAGACAATTTTTTTAAAATGCTTATAATGCAGTATTAGTCGAACTTGAATGATTTTATGGCAGATAAAAGAATGGATGGAAGACACAACTAACCCTATATATGTCCACTAACTTTCCCATTGCCCAGTTCCAATTTACATAACACAGCTGTGTAAAAAGAAAAATTGAACTTTCAAACAAGATGGAACTTGCCTGATTAACTACTGGTAAGGATAATATTGTCTTCATATTTTACCATTTAATAAGTTTTATACACCATGGTTCAAACTGACATGCTTTAAATCTCACTGACACAAGCCAACACTCACACTGTATTACTGTGTTTCCAAATACATTTCACAATGATTGTATTATGGTAGAATCATTGAGTTCAACATACGTGCCAGCTAGTATGCTTTTGGCATAATCAGTATGCTTTATTTCACCAAATTACATTTGCATGTATATGGATTATACTTTTATGATACATTTAAAAAAATAAATAAAAATAAAGTAATAAAAAGTTGTTTTTGTCATTTTTATTATTATCTCTTTAGTTCCACTCACATAAATTTGAGAATATTCCTAAAAAGATGACTGTTGCTGAAGAATAGCATAAGAGTACTTTTTTTTGGCTATTTATAGCAACTATATATGACCCATTTCCAAGAAAACAGATGGGTTTCTTCAAATATGAATTTTTCCTCACAGACTCATTATACTGATAAGCTAATTAGTGAATCAGTCTGTACTTTTAAATAAAATGGTGCCAGATGTTAAGTGAAATACTTTACAGTTTGAGTTGTGGATGTTATGTGACACAAAATATTGGAGCAGATGGATCTCTTCAAACTTCAAAATCTGTAAGATAATAAAAAAGGACAAATCAACACCACTTTACAAACTTTAAAAGAAGAATACAAGAGTAATATAATACAGTACTCTTATCATGCTCATTGCCAAATTCCAGTTCATGATCATTCAATGAAAGTTACACATGTTGACTAGTTAAAATGAGTGCTGAATATAAATAATTTTTCAGTATATTTTGTGTTTGTATTATGGTTCTAATCCATATGGATTTTGCCCTTTGCGAAAAGAATTTTGACCAGCTGCCAAACTAGGTTAGTAGCAAAAGTAAATGCATCTTTTTTATACATGCTGTAATTCTGACATGTAATTACAAACAAATGACGCATTTTTGCGACTTATAATCACAATAATTATTGTTATACCTCATGGGGGGTTGGTATGTATATCATTCAATCCTTGCTTCTGACAAGTGATTGCTCATCACAAGTTGATATCTTTGTCTAGGTTCTCGATTTTGCACCACCTCATGAGTATTTGCGCAGTCGAGAATATATGGTATAAAAAGAGACTATTGTATAACTGCTGTAAGAAGCAGATAAACGTTTTGCACTTATAGAAAGATTTAGTCCATAAGAACACTACATACCATCTGACCTGAAAAATGTGTAATAATAATAATAATAATAATAATGTCCAGATGATTCAAGCTAGTTTTGACTCATCTGGTATTTAAAGTCTTAGAAATTTCAATCACAACACAATCACATCTAGACTTGTAATGTTTGATTGTTGTTGTTGTAGGGTTTAATGCCATCTTTCAGCACAAGATAGGCTATACATGGCAGCCAGTATAAATGGTGGAGGAAGAACCCCGGAAAACCCCGGAAAGAACCACCGACCCACAAAAAGCTACTGGCAAGCTTTCTCACATACCCACATTGGCCGAACCCGAGACTCGAACCAACCCATACAGAGGTGAGATGGCAGTGATCCATAATGGTGAGTGCTTTAGACCACTCTACCACTCGAGGCCCCCTTGATTGTTTGGACAAGAGCTAGATTAAGAAAAAATATTAACTTTTGTTACTTGGGATGTTGTATCTTGTCTGATCATAAAATACTTTATTACATATGTGATCTCAATATCCAGTTTCTATCACAAAGATACTAATGTATTATGCTGAAAAGAAAACTAGTGATTTTAAAGAAATAGATATGCTACAAGTAGATGTACCATTCTCAACTTATCTGAAAAGTTAATTTGCTCTGCATGGTACTAAGTACCTGTAAAACTTGTTCCTCTGGTATAACAGCTTTTGTTGTCAAGGTTCCAATATGTTAATTAATTGTCATAGATTAATACATCAAAATCTTGGATAGCAAAAATGCCAGTATAAGAAGTGAAAAAGCAAACTCAGTGTTGGGTTACCGCTAAAATCAATAAGTGATCTCATAGGAACAATACTGAAACCAAATTAAATTGCAAATGATCTTTTATTTTGAAATTAATTAAAAAGAATTTCAAATTCAACAATTTTTTGGTAGATATTAAATGACTTATCAAATAACAAAATAGTCCTGCAGACTTCAGAAACTACACATTTGTAAATTTCTAAATTTGTAAACTTTCTCAAACTTTGTGTACCATCATGTATCCATATTTATCACACAACTGTGACAAATGAAGACCCATATCTGTCATCACACGATGTGCTGACTGATCAGGTTACAATCAATCAACTCATGATTTAATGCAGATATAATCCTTCAGTCTCTCAGACTCTGATCTACCAGCCCAGTATGCAGTGGCAGATTTGGATATATACTGTTTGCAGTTGGGTGAACTTGGTATTGGGTAAATATGGTAATGGAAAGGATAGCACTAAGAACCATGGTAACATCATGGAACAAGAGGCCCAAGTTGGCCTGACATTGCTCACCTGATTGACATGCACCTAATAGCCAAATGCAAGAGCAGTTGGTCAAGAAATCAGGGTTAGTTGGATGATTTCTGTAGAAATATCTTCCAATGCTGCAGATTTTTCAAAAAACAACTGTTTTGAGGCTTCTGTGCTTTTTTTTAAATCTTCATCCACATTTGATGGCACATTAAGCATCATTATTTTCAATATTAAAAAGCATTTAGGCCATAATACTTTCTGTAAAAGTTAGCCAAATTCTGTTATGCAGTTTCTGAGATGAAATTGTTGAAATGTGTTGTTTTGTAAAAACAGAAGCCAATTATACCTGTGGATTGACATAATCTGTATAAATTTGAAAGACCTTCAAGCTAGGACACTGTCAAATTTGATAAAATTTTGCTGAATGGCATTTGAGAAAGGTTCTTGAACGTGTTACTATTATCATTTCTACGAGCATGATAGCTCTTGTACAACGCATTTTGTCACTTCTGGTTACATTCTTAAAGCCGATTTATTCTATAATTTAATGGTTTTACTATATTTAGCAACAGTGGCCCTCTTGATATCATCTGTATATATCAGACAGCCCTTCATGCAAGAATGCTTTTGCCAAATTTCCAAATATGGCCCATCTTAATTTGGTCAAAGTCTGTGTTAAGCAGTTTTTGCAAAGACCATCTTTTATTTCTGTTTCTTGTAAAGGCAGGTGTATCTGATGGCAAATCAGTAGAGTGAATGCACTTCATGCAGTTTTGACAAGTGGGTTTTGCAAAGTTGTCATTTAAATGTTTTTATATTTTATGTAATCCTGACCATATTTTGATGGTGTACTGGAATCACTTGTGAAAATCTGAAAGCCATTCATGCAAGGATTTTTACTATCGTTCTACAGAGCAGTGTTTGGAAAAAAGTTTATTAAAAGTTTTTTTTTTACTTTCTTTTTTTGCTAATGGTGGCCGTCTATTTGATGGCCCATCAGCATCACCTGTACAAATCTGAAATGACAACTTCAGATCAGTATACCTTCTGTCAGATTTTGGTGAAACTGCCGAGTGGTTCTTGAGAAAAAGACAGTTTTATCTTTAATTAGAAATGGTGGACACATTTGATGATGGTCGACATTAGTTCTACAAACCTGACAACCCTTCATTTCAGGATTCTTTCTACCAACAATGGCTGAAACTGGTCTTGTTGGTTTTGGCAGGAAGTTAAAACAGCAATTGTTGATAGATGGACAATGCATAAGTGTCACACATCGATACCCATGAGCTCTTTTGGCCATATGGCATTGTGTACTAACAACAGCTACAATGAACTTGAATCAAACCAAATAAACATAAATGTCTGTTAAATTTTTGTTCCAAGGAAATGAACATTAAATCAAACAAGTTTGTAACTGTTGATTCTTCAAATGTCAAATTTGATTGAACCAAAATGCTAGTACAAATAATGGCAAATCCTCAAAGTTCAATTTAAAAAGAAATAAAGTAGTAAACTTGTAAGTTAATAATCAACCTGATAACTCTAAAAAAAAATAGCTGGAAATTAAAAAGTAAACTTAACATTAATCTGAAACTACTGTAAAATTTTAATAAAATATAAATGCTAATTTTTTTGATATACACTGTATTTAAACTTGGATACCAAGGAACAAAGGAAATGTAACAAATGATTTGATTTGGTATTTGTTATATTTATTGCTGGACCTGGAATTTATTACCCCAAGTTATTAACTGTGTTGATACTGCCATACATTTATCACATTTCCCAAATACAAATATTAACACTATTCAGAAGTGAAAAAAATCTGAACAGAAATAGTAACAATTTACCAAAGCTGCATAACTTTGATATTGCTTGCTTTATACACATGTAGAATCATTCACTGATGTTAACAAACTTCATGTATTTATCTAAAATGTTTAAATAGTAATTTTACCTGACAACAGTGCCATACCATGAATATCTCATGTAACCTAATGGCAATTTATTCTATGTCTTTCCAAGTGGCTTAATCCTGTTATGTAGAAAATAATATATATACATTATACATTTATAGTATGATATAATAATTGGCAGACAGCATGCAGCATCCAATCTTCTTGTCAGTCCGATTTTTGTTAGAAAGGGAAATTTTTCAGTTCATTAGATTCACTGCTATAAGAATATCAGAATGGGACCACTGAGGCCATGCTATAAGACTATCAGAATGGGACCACTGAGGCCATGCTATTAGAATGGGACCACTGAGGCCATGCTATAAGAATGGGACCACTGAGGCCATGCTATAAGAATATCAGAATGGGACCACTGAGGCCATGCTATAAGAATATCAGAATGGGACCACTGAGGCCATAGCTGCTGAACTTTCTATTTTTAGACTGCCTATTACCCAACCGAGCTGGACAAAAAATGTCCACTGCTTCCCTTCCCCCTTTAGAATCCAGTTAAGAAATGTCTTCTGAATCTCTTTCTCCCTTTGGAATCAAATTAAAAATGTCCTCTGCCCTCCCTTCCCATGGTTCCCATGCTTTTCTGAAGATAAATTTCCAGGTCATTTCCAGGGTTTTTCCAGGAAGAAATTACATTTTTCAAGGTTCACATATGACCATTATTAAATGGAATTACAGAACATTTTAGATTATAAAAAATGCATTTTCTAAATCTAAAGATGCTTCTATTTCAAGACTCTCCAAAACATCTAAGTCAGAAAAGATGATCATGTACAAAACCACAAAATGTATCACATGAAACAAGTTTGATTATATTCCTAGAAACTGACATGTAAGGTTATTACAATGTACAGAATACAAATTCTAACTTTGCTGACCTGCATTATGTTGCTACGTGGAAACGGCATAAACATAAATTGGTTTAGTTTCCTTTCAAACCTTTAATTCTAAATAATTATAGAGCAATGTATATGCATGTTATACAAAGTAACATTTCCTATCACAGTATGAAAAAACAATAAACACAAAATATTAGAATCTTATCTTGTAAGGAAAAAAGTTTAACCCTGAATTGACCTGTGCCAATAAAATCCCAAACAAGATTTTTTAAACAACTTAAACTTGTTAAGACAATTTGGTCAAAAATCCATCATTTAAAAAACATTTACAAAAGGATTGATTTAAATTTTGACAAAAGACCTTCAAAATTATATACTGTTGTCTAAACAAGGACTGAATTTTCTGTAAAATCATCTTGTCTTCTTGTAAATCGATAAACCAGTCTCCAAACTTGTACTGATACTGGTCCTCGTATTGTCTTTTAATTTCCCCATTTCTCAGGTGTCCATTTAAGATCTGAAACCAATGCTTCAAGCCACATGTCACTGTAATAGTTTCGCACCAAATTTCAGCTCAGATTCGACATTATGGACAACAAATTTGGCTTAAAACGAATAACAGTCTGTTTTCTAATCCAGATTTCCTCCACAAATTCCCACCCCATGGACATTTAGGTTGGGATGTGGAGTCAGAGAAATTGCATATTGAAAATTTGGAATTTGCTGCCACTGTGCAGTAACAGCATATGGTAGTCGCTTACTAGACGGCCTAGCAAATTTAAATGATGTTATATCGACTCATACCTGCATGAAATCGATAAGAAAATGATTTATTTTCTCAGAAATGGCAAGTATTATAATCGTTATATCTTTAATCCACTGACAGTCTAGACAAAACTATAGCATATATGAAACCTGATTCGGTACTCGCCATTTGCATTACTAATCACATGACTTCACAAATCTCAATAGTCACATGATATCAACAGCAAACTCCTTTTTAATGTTGTTGTACAAAATTCAATTATATTAAATGAAAGTCAGATGCCTTTTGTAAAAACCAGAAAGGACATATAATTCTCAACATATTTATTTTGAGAAAAATGACAAGAAACCTGTCACTCGCACTGAAATCTGGTCAGTCAGATTCATCAAGCAGACAGCACAAATTAACGTGGTAGTCATGTGACACAACAAAACCCGGCAGTTCTAGGAATAAATATAGATAATTTAGGGTTCTTTCAATTTTGTATTTTTATTACAACCAGCATACGACTTATATTTAATATTTTCTTCTACAACATTTGAAATGGGATGTTATTGATATCACGTGACTACGGTATCTATGAGGTTATGGACATGTGGGTTGTGAGATTTGTGTACTCGTGTGACTACCAATGCAAATCGCGAGTACCAGCTCAAATTTCATCAATGTCATAGTTTTATTTTGTCTTTCAGCAGGTTAAAGACATAACAATTTTAATACTCGCAATTTATGAGAAAATAAATAATTTTCATATCGATTTAATGCGGGTCTGATTAGATTTAACAACGTTTAAGTTTGCTAGGCCATCTGGTAAGCGGCAACGCTTTGCCGCCACCTTGTTGGCCGCTTGTGATGCTAGACTGGTGTTCATATCTTCCATGTAAGAAAAGATACTGATATCGAGCTGTCTGTGGAAAAATAAAAAGTCTACTAGATGAATCTAATCCACTGACCGTTTGAATTGGCTCAACAAATGTGTTTATGGCAAGCACCCAAATGATATATACTGCAACCTCCGAATATTCTGGCCAGAACTCGTTAAATTTAACTCATAATCAGGCTAGTTATGACTCAATTACGTAATTGTTTCTGGCATCAAGTGGTGGCAAAAAATTCTTGGGTTTTTCCCCGACTTACATCAATATATGCAAAAATTCAAGGACTTTTCATGGTCAGGAAAAAAAATTATCATTTCTCCCGACTTTTTCCCCGATTTCCCGGTAGCGTGGGAACCCTGCCTTCCCTTTACAGTCCAGTTAAAATTGTCCTTGGCTTCCCTTGCCCATTTTTAGTCCAGTTATAAATATCCCTCATCTCCCTTTCCCCTTCACAGTTCTGTTAAAAATTTCATCTGTCTACCTTCCCCTTTTAGAATCCAGTTTTAAAAAATTTAGTTTTATGCTTCTGCAGGGATAATATTGGGAGAAAACATTAGAAGAAACTAAAATCCAGCTAATGCTGGAGATGTGGCACTTAAATTTTCAGATAACACTATTTGGTTGCTTGATTAAGATATTAAAATTTATCAGCGACAGAATAAATCTTGCTAGTCACAATCTTAACCATATGTTTTTTGTCAGATGGTGCATAATTACCTTCAACTAAAGGTTTGCCTTCTTGTGGATTATGGCAAAGTTTCTGTCTGTATATATTTACCTAGCTTGTGTTTGGGAAGACTGCTAATGTTGTGTTCAAGAACTGCTTGCTTCAGGGAGACAACCCTTACAAAAAAGTTACTAAAGTTGTTGGGATATCCTCTCTTTACAAACAACCCATTAATATACACCTACTGCTACATCCTACAATCAAGAAGGCAGGCAGGTTCGATAAAAAGGTTTTATTTACCTTACAGAGTAGTTCCCCTTTAAAAGCTGTACCCAGAAATTTTGCTGCATCTATTGTCTGAGCAAGTGAAATTAAGAACTTCACCCACCCTGCACTGTTTGTAGTCAAAATGTTGCCAATTAGGCTGATTCAATTATTTTGAACTTCAAATAGATAAAATTTCAAATGAAGGAAATGAATTTTACATTCTAGGTGATATAAATAGAGACCTTCTCAATGATCAAATAAAAGTGAATTGGATGGATTTTATTGCTTCATTAGGTATGGAGCAACTAGTAAATGAACCCACCAGAGTAACATCTGCCTCTAAAACACTTATAGACCATATTTATACCAATATAAAAGAAAATGTTTTGGAAGCAATTATTTCAAAGATTGGTATAAGTGACCACTTTGCAATTTTTCTAACACGTAAAGTCAATGGCAAATCAAAACAAAATAATATCCATAAATCCATTACTTATAGATCTTTTCAAAACTTTGATACTGTTAAATTCCTGGAAGATCTGAAACAGATTCCATGGAATACAGTCCAAATCTTTGAAGATATTGATGATGTTTTAGATACTTGGACAGATCTGTTCATAAGAATAGTGAACAAACATGCCCCTTTAAAACACACAGGATAAAGAAAGACCACCATCCAGGCTGGATCTCCCCAGAAATTTTAGAAGCAATAAAGCAAAGAGACCAACTAAAATCTGTAGGAAATCAAGCTGAATATAGAGTTTGGAGGAATAAAGTTAATGATATGTCGAGCCAAACAAGCACACTACAAGAGAGTACTGGATGAAAACAGAAATAACCCAAAAGCTATCTGGTGAGTGTTTACAGAGTTTGGTGTAGGGAAATGTAAGAGTAAAACTGAAATTTTATCCCTCAATCATGAGGGCATTTATACCGATAATCCAACTGACATCTCAAATATTTTTAATGACTTTCTCGCTCAAATTGCTGAAAAACTTAAAGAACCCAGAACTTCATCAGATCATCTGGAACTCAAAACATTTTGTGCTAAAAAAAAAAAACTACCAAACAATATGAAGTTTGAAATTCCTGAAATGAGACCTGAATTTGTTGAAATACATTAAAAAAATGGACGACTGTAAACCTTAGTAACAGGATATGATTGGACCAATGCTACTAAAGGTAGCTGCACCTGCAACTGTAGAGAGTATAGCTTTCATTGTAATGAAAGTATTAGGTCCAAAATTTCCACAAACATGGAAAACTGCCAAGGTTATACACCACTGCATAAAATGGGAACAAAAGATGATGTAAATAACTACTGACCCATCTCTATCCTTCCTTGTCTCTCCAAATTACTAGAAAAACATGTACATGACTCCTTTCTCAACTATTTGAACACTTATGATCTTATTCAAGATAATCAGTCTGGCTTTCAACAGAGTCATTCCTGTGAAACTGCACTTATATCTTTGATAAACGGCAGAAAGCATTAGATAAGGAAAAATGATAGGCACTATTATGGCTGAATTTCGTAAAGCTTTTGATGTTGTAGACCATGAAATTTTGCTTGAAAAACTAAAAATCTATCAATGCAGTGAAAACTCCCCAAACTGGTTTACTTCTTGCTTAACCGACAGAGTGTAAAAGTATCTTTAAATGGTCAACTTCATAATTGGGACATATTACTAATAAAAGTAACTCTCCCAAATATAAAACACATTGCTTTGATAACAGGCAACTAAACATAATTGGACAGGGAATTTTAAATGTCAGCAGAACTTCAACATTTATTGGTGCCTATCAGGTCTCTATTATGTCTGAGGTCCAGAATGGATATCTCATTTAAATTTGCCCAAGATGTTTTGTTTTTGTGGATATGAAACGGAGTAAAACTGAATAGTGAAAATCAGATGAAAGTTTTCAAAGTATTTTAACAAACAGTTTTCTATAAAAGTCTCAAATGTTATTATTAAAAAAAATTAACCTAGAAATGTGTTCAATGAAGAATGATGCCCTGCCACCCAATTTTTGTATAACCTTGACCTCAAACATACATAAAAAATGCAAAACTTGAAAAAAGTCACTAAAGTGTACAAAAATTAGTTAGTGACCTACATCTGGTGGAATCTTTTTGCCCTCACCAATATGCACTCAAACACACAACTTATTGATTTACTGCTAACAATGCCTGAAAATTGATATAACTGCAACCACCAGTCAGGTGCCTGAATAAAAGGTCACAGTGACCCAACAGATGGTACTGCTCTTCTTGAGATTTATCAATGAGTAACTGACCTATATACAAAACAACCAAGGTGTGTCTGACAGACAGTTGGACACAAGCCCTTTCCATGGGCATACAAATTAAACGTGAAGCATATGACTTGTATCTAGACAATTGCCTTTTAAGTAATATAGCCCAAAATGAATGTGTGTGTGTGTGTGTGTGTGTGTGTGTGTGTGTGTGTGTATGATTTGAATTTTTAATGTAGCTTTAAAAAAATTTCAGTCATATTGGTACAATGTCTGCAGTGTGGCAGCTTATAGTGATGTCTAGCACTGGGACATCATGCCGCAAACATGTAGTATCATGTCCCACCCAGTTATAATATCCTGATGCCAGGCCAACCAGTCCCAACACTAACCTCTTAATGTTCAGCACCACACGAGGCAGCTACTAGTACCATTTTTGTAAGTCTTTGATATGACTCTGCCAGGGTTCAAACCCGTGACCTCCCACATCTGAGGCAGATGCTCTAACCACTTAGGCCACCAGAGCAACCATTGAATGAAAGTACAAGTGTATAAAGTACATTAATCATTAATTAATTAATTAATACTATGGGAAGATCTTAATGTGAAATAAAGTCAACTGAATTTATTTTTTGGAAAACATGTCTTAACCGTCATTAAAAAACAAAAAAAAAAAACAAAACAAAACATTTGACATGGCCTCATACATAATATGGCCTATAGTGGGGGGTAAAACTGAATACAAAATGTGGGCAGAAGTGCTTCACATATTACGGTTTATGTAAGGATAGCAGCTTTTCAAAACCTCCCTCCCCCCTCCACATGAAAATTGCTTAAACTGTCCTATAGCAAATAATGACCCTAAGATTGAATATCAGACACAGGCCTCCTCAATTTGATTCAGCCCCCCTCCCATATTTTGAAAAATTCTCTTTATGCAATCTTGTTAGAACATCTATCTACCATAATTCCCTCCTGATAATCCCTTGTTTGATTAAGCTGCAAATATACTCATATATACCATCTATACTCGCTTATAAGATGAGTCCAACTGCAAACTGCACAGACCCAGATCTATAGTCGCATAATGCACCATCCGATCTGGGTCTGTGCAGTTTGTATAGAATAATCAGCAGAAAAAGCAACACAGACCCTAATCCATGGGCATATTATGTTATGGTAGATCAGGATCTTTGTTGTTTGCAGTTTGACTCCAATTATAAGTGGGTATATATGGTAACCTGGACAACTGCAGACAACATAGACCATGATCTGATGTTGACACAGACCATGATCTTCTGCTGACATAGACCATGATCTGCTGTTGACACAGACCATGATCTGCTGTTGCCATAGACCATGATCTGCTGTTGACACAGACCATGATCTGATGTTGACACAGACCATGATCTAATGTTGCATTATGTGGCATCAGATCATGGTCTTCTGTTTATTAAACTTTTATAAGTCTTAAACTGCACATACCTAGATCTGTTGGTGCAGCTTATGTAAAGTTCACTGCCCACTTTTCACACATGTTAGCTAATTTCTAATTAAAACGACCTTGTATGACGATTAACTCAAACCTGATATTTTGAAAATGTACAAGACTGGCACCCCATGCCTACAACATAAATATACATGCATTCATGGCATATCAGTAATGCATTGCCTGTAATTTTGTACATACCGTCAATACTCAAGTGGTGTCAAACTGCAAACAACAAAGATCCTGATCTGCCATAGCATAATGTGCTGGCAGATCAAGGTCTATGTTGCTTGTTCTACACCTAACAAACTGCACAGACCCATATCTGCCAGCACATTATGCGACGTTAAATCTGGGTCTGTGCTGTTTGCAGATGCACACATAAGGAAGTATATACAATACTCTAATTTTCAATGTAATCATATTTTTTTGTCCCCTCATTTTTCAGAACAGAGAATTCACTGTATTATATCTACTCCAACTCTGAATATTTAGTATTGCTTCCAGTTTTGTGTGGTGGCTATTTGTATCTACAATGTGTATAGTAAATTAAACATAAACTATGGTTGTTACTATATCAAACCATACACAACAATATAGATGGATATAGCAACCTTACTCTAGCGACATTTTTGTCTTATGAACCTTTAGGTACCTAAGAAAATAATAACCTTTCTCCTGTAATTATGTGCACAGATGAAAAAGCTATGGATATAAAAGTATACAAATAATTACAGATAACAATACACTGTAATTATGCAAAACTAGAAAGATTAAACCCAACAAAAACAATAACAAAAATCAGTTTCCAATGTGAAATTGATCAAACTTTGACAAATATATGTATTACTATGAGATGATTAAAATGTTTTACAGATAAATTCCCATTTACTGTTATGAAGTAACAAGTGTGTGCTTGAAGAGCTTTTAAAAAAATATACTTTAAAATGAAGAAGAAAAAAATATAACAATATCAATTACACATTAACTTTTACCAAGTATCTTTCTAATCAATTCAAACAAAGGTTTTATGGTTGCTGTTTTCATCCATAATAAGCTGAAAATTCAAAAAAATGTCATGGAAAGGAAAATGTTCTTGATTTATAGTAGTATACAGGAATTTAATTCTAGAAACAAGATGCACATTTCACAGTAAATTTCTTCGACTTGGATGAAATTATAATTGTTCCCCGGGGTGAAAGTGGGCAAGATCGAGTAATGCTTGTGCCACTGTCTGTCTACCTGATGATGGCAAGATCTGCAAGAAGTAAAATAAATAAATAAATAAATGCCAGAAAAGGGTGTGTGATTTGGATTTTTAACATTGTTTTAACAATTTTTCAGTCATATTGCTACGATGTCTGCAGTGTGGCAGTTTATAGTGATGTCTAGCACTGGGGCATCATGCCAAAGACATGTATCATGATGTCCCACCCAATCGCATTATCCTGACACCAGGCTGACCAATCCTAACATGAACCTCTTAATGCTGAGCAAGGCAGCTTTTAAAACAATTTCATAAATCTTTGGTATGACTCGGCTGGGGTTTGAACCTACAACCTCCCACATCCAAGGCGGATGCTCTAACCACTTGGCCATCTGAGCAGTTAAATACCAGAAAAAATTTTAAAAACAAATCAATGGAACCGACCAGAAATAGACACAAAATTGAGGATAGTTAAAAACATCCAACAAAGTAGTGCTAAATTGGGAAGACTGGAATCGTTGTTTAAGTGCAACATTTTATTTTTTCAAAAAAAACAATGGATGCATAGATCGACTGGTGTTCTACTTTTCAATTTCGACTTGATTGATTGGTTTTTATAATTCCACATAAACACAAAAAAGTTGTTTCGTGCTGAGGTAAATATAGTACAATACCTTGCTCAGAGACGTACCTTGACTTGGCCTTTTCTGGCAAGATTCAAACCTGGATCTTTGTGGACACAAAAACCTGCATGTTAATTAATCAGCTACTGTAGCTGTTATTCTTCCCTTAAAATGCAGCTTATGTTATCTATTTATGAATAAATTGTAAATGTGGAGGTATTTCTGACCAATGAAAATTTTAAATGCATTTAGTTTGCATAAAAATGCCATGCAGTGTGAAAATCACTGAATTTTCCTTTCTTGGACATTGCAGTGGTAATATGCATTGCAATACAGTTCATCTTTAACTGAGACATTTACAGAATCATGGAAAGCCATAATGTAATTAATTGACTTATATGGCTTATAAGTTGTAACTGCATGCACAAACACATTTTCATCACAAACAATATTTGGCTTAGATTTTCATTAGTTTATAATAATACTAGATATTTCACAATGAAAGACAATTAGCAGTCTAATATTGGTGAAACAGCAGTGTGTACATAATACCCTGAAATATTGTGAAGGAAAGAAAGGGTCTTGTTATTGGGACTCCTATTTTTAGGGCTGGGACTTGTAACTTTTTTTTAACAAAGGTGTCCTGGACTCTAACTGTCAAATCCTATGCAGAACCCCAATTGCTTAACTTTCCAATTTAATTACAGGAAATAGTCGAAATGTCTTGGCATGATCTAACTTTCATGTGTGAATCTATTGTAAAGCACATATAAATCAACCTGTTTCAGAGAAATGGCAGTAAACTCTTCAAAGAAACTTTTGGCTTTTGTGGGCATATTTTAAAAAGAAAGTACCTTTAGCTTCTGAATTAAGGTTTTAGCAAGTGAAAACAATCCTGTGGAGTCGTAAATAAATTGTTTGATTCAAAATGTCAAAGTCATTCAGAACTTTTCAATAGAGGTTCTCTTGAAGACTTCCTTAATCTTTATTGTACGCCAAATCTGAATGCAAACAAAAACCTTCAAAACATTATCTTCAATAAATGCCTGATCAACAATTGAATTTTGGATGATTCAAGAGGGAAAAAATATTGTTTGTGATGAAAATGTGTTATCGTGCCATAGCAGTTAAATGTAAGTACAATAAAGATTAAGGAAGTCTTCAAGAGAACCTCTATTGAAAAGTTCTGAATGACTTTGACATTTTGAATCAAACAATTTATTTACGACTCCACAGGATTGTTTTCACTTGCTAAAACCTTAATTCAGAAGCTAAAGGTACTTTCTTTTTAAAATATGCCCACAAAAGCCAAAAGTTTCTTTGAAGAGTTTACTGCCATTTCTCTGAAACAGGTTGATTTATATGTGCTTTACAATAGATTCACACATGAAAGTTAGATCATGCCAAGACATTTCGACTATTTCCTGTAATTAAATTGGAAAGTTAAGCAATTGGGGTTCTGCATAGGATTTGACAGTTAGAGTCCAGGACACCTTTGTTAAAAAAAAGTTACAAGTCCCAGCCCTAAAAATAGGAGTCCCAATAACAAGACCCTTTCTTTCCTTCACAATATTTCAGGGTATTATGTACACACTGCTGTTTCACCAATATTAGACTGCTAATTGTCTTTCATTGTGAAATATCTAGTATTATTATAAACTAATGAAAATCTAAGCCAAATGAGGGGAGTGAAAATGTGTTTGTGAAAATTACAACTATAACCATATAACAATTCTCAATGGCTTTACCATGCCATTCGTAAACCAGATTAACAATTTTCAATGGCTTTACCATGCCATTCATCAACCAGATAACAATTTTCACAGACTTTACCATGCCATTCATAAACCAGATTAACAATTCTCAATGGCTTTACAATGACATTCATAAACTAGATAACTATTCTCAATGGCTTTACCATGCCATTCATAAACCAGATAATGGTTTTCAAATGGCTTTACCATGCCAATACTCAACAAGATAACAATTTTCAAAGGCTTTACCATGCCATTCATAAACCAGATAATGATTTTCAATGGCTTTACCATGCCATTACTCAAACAGATAACAATTTTCAATGACTTTACCATTCATGAATCAGATTAACAATTCTCAATGGCTTTTCAGTGCCATTCATAAACTAGATAACAATTCTCAATGGCTTTACCATGCCATTCATCACTCAGAACAATTTTCAATGGCTTTACCATGCCATTCATAAACCAGATAACAATTCTCAATAGCTTTACCGGTACCATGCCATTCATAAACCAGATAACAATTGTCAATTGCTTTACCATGTCATTCATACACCAGATAATAATTCTCAATGGCTTTACCATGCCATTCATAAACTAGATAACAGTTCTCAATGGTTTTATTATGCCAATCTTAAATCTTGTGTGGCTAAAGGAATCAAGAAAAAAAAGTCATTACCTTCCCTATTTAAGTTAAAAAAAAATTGCCATGACACTGGAAAAAGAAAAAGAAAAGACAATATTCCATTCACTTACTTTTTTTCTATCTTTGTGCAATACATTATACTATATTCTGTGTTTTATTAAACTTCAACTCCACTGCAGGTTTGGGATCAAAATCACAAATAAATAATCTTTTGAAACCTCATGCCTAGTTAATGCTGAACTCTGCCAATAAGGTGTTCTATGGGTTGTCATTGAATGTTTCTTTTCACAGTCAAGAAACCATCATACAAACAGCTAATCATGTCCACTTGTTTTCTTGTTTTGCAGTCCATGAGAAACATCAGATTCTATAATCTATTTCATGAATCTATCAGTCTCCTTGGCATTTTGTTCTTTTTTTATATATCAGAATCAGATACATTAACAACTTTCTGCTAGCAAATCTTGGAAGAATTATGGTCATCTGCAGTTTCGTGCTTGGCACCAACGAAGTTACCATGGAACTATCTCTGTGCTTGGCACCAAAGAAGTTACCATGGAAATAGCTCTGTGCTTGGCTCCAAAGAAGTTACAGTACCATGGGAACAACAGATATTTAATATTGGTCAAAAATGAATGCACCTGACACAAAAAGAACCAGGTGATTTTATGACGATTTTTAATGATTAGCACTAGAGTTCTTATTTCTCAAAAAATCGGTGCACTATTATTCTAAATATGGCCAATGGTAAAATGCAAGTGTGCTGGACATCATGGAAAGATCTAAGTATGATGATTTCAAGTGTCTCAAATGACGCTTATTGAAGTGAGGTGTAAAAAAATGCAATAGTAATAAGACTTATGACCGAAGCAATGATAATGTACTGACAATCAATTAACAGGTGTCTTAATTTCCTTACCTGCCAAGATCTGATCTATGCAACTTCACTAAATCTCTTTAAAAATGAGTTGGCATCTGTTTGATAATTCACAGACTACAAATTTCATACTCACTTTGTAGAAGCTAATTAAATGAAGGAGAAGTTCATCTGTAAAGGCTTGCATACTGAGGACTCAGCCATTGGAATATTCATTCATACAAAGTTATATATATCCATAATTTTTTGCAGATTTATTTGTCTTGGAGAACCTGCAGCACGGTAGACAAGGTGCTCAGGATGAACAAATATTCACTTATTAAGCCCTGTACAAGAATTTACACTTTGGCTTTAGTTACAACTGAGTTTATACTGCTCAAATGGGAATTCCAAATGTCAAAAGTCACTGAGTGATAAAATGCTAAAATGATGTGAAAAATCTATATTGTAAACAGCTTTATGTTCATTATAATGTGAGGCTAGAGTCCTGTATTTGTTAATTTATAATTTTAGTAGAAATCCCTTTAAGATGTTTTTTGTGTGTTTTTGGTCTGTATGGTCTTCGATGGAGAATAATGGGCCATAACTATGAATAGAGAATAATGGGCCATAACTCTGGATAGAGAATAATGGCACATAACTCTGGATAGAGAATAATGGGACATAACTATGATCTCTGTTTGGAAACTGTATACAGGTCTATTCATTTGACAAGTCTGATCAAATTAGCCCATAAATTGATATTCTTAGTTATCAACCTAAAAGTTAATATTCTAACAACACTAAACTTCTGTAAATTTACTTATATCAACATACTCATATAAACATCCATTTTTATACCCAGATTCTATTTTGCTTAATAATTTGCTAATAACATTTTCACAAATTTTTCTGTATACTTAAACTTGCACAAAGTTCCTGCTTTTTAAATTACAGTAACCTATACAAAGGTATTTAAAAAGTTCTGAATATTAGTACACTGTTTCTGTGTCTGATTATCTAATTATTGAATGCCATTTCGTATTCACATTTTGGGATTGTCATGGAATAAATAGACACCATAGGTACTGGTACACATAAGGGTGGTTTGGCGGTGTTCCGCAATTTCTGCCAACACTCTTGAGGTATAACAAAGTCCAGTGTGCCAACAGAGTCAGGCAGATATACAACTCGATGCACTAGTCTTTTACACTTAAAATAATGTGCATAACACTCACAGCATTCTATGTCGAGCATTGTTTGGTCTCTATTTATGCCGATTTAAACTTTATTATTTTCTTGAGACGGTTTTGCAAAAAGGAAACCCATGTACCAATTATACCTGAACATACTGGGTCACTCTCAAATTTTACATCTTGCAAGTAACTTTGACTTTTTGAACCCAGGTCTGTTTTGGGCTTCAATTGGATCTTCAATATTTTTTTTAAAAATGACAAAATAATGCCTGTGATAATAGAAATATCTTCCACTACCTATCAAACAACATCTTCATCAATTACCCTATTTCACAGCAGCCACTTCCTGATGACCAATTAAAGACAATAGTCTTTCAAAACATTTGTCATCTTCCATTCATTTGTCATCATAAAAATTGTGCAGCCACCTCAAACTTTATCCACATCTGCCTTGATATCAATCGGAAAATGCCCTAAGAGTGCCCAGATTTTACAGCATGCTCTTTGCACAGTAGTATAACTGTTCTCCTTCTCCGACATTTTTGTGCTACTGTCACTGAGCTATGTTATGTTGCACATATATATCCACAGATGTCCTGTGTGCTTCATGTGCAACTGCATATAATACTATAAAACATTTTGTGTAATGATTGGCATTAAATTTACTGACACATTCAAAGAAACAATGTTGAATCAAAATATTCAGAACTTTTCAAATAGCCCTCACATACCAAAAATGAAGAAATGTGGCTTTTATATGTGTACTTAACCATTGGAACTGTTGCACCATAAACCAAGTTTTGTGGTCTGTATCCACTGGCTACAGGCCCAAATGTGGATCTGAAATGGCCAAATGAAAACAATTTATTCAAATTTCAATCTTACAAATTATGTTTTCTATGAATTTGATAATGGCTGATTCTTTACATTTTATTAGTGATATTCATGTCAGTTTGATGATCTGTTGCCAACTCCTGTTACAACTCAATGGTCTTATATTAATTAACAGAAAGAAGCAAAAACAACAAGCACTATAAAATTCAATAACCATTTATTTCCCTTGAATACAAAGTGAAAATTTAAAAGGAACTAACAGTATTGTGAATTAAATCCCAAATGATTCAAAATGTTCTATCACAAATTCAAAAGTATAGTGTTCCTAATGAATTCCAATCTTGAATGTACTGATGTACCACTAGTCTTGAATAGTTTGATGTGCCAACAGTCTTGATGTATTTCAATGACATAATCCAGAATGTTTTTCAAATGTATTCACAATAACCCCTAGGTAGTGTTTTAGTCCAAAATGGCAATGAGCAGTCTGCAGACCTGCCAACCGTAACAAGTCCTTCTCAGTAAGGCAGTCAATTCTTTTCTGTAAGCTAGACCAGCTTTCAGCAAGGTATAACAAAATGTAATGTACTGCTACTGTCAACTTGGAAAATATGCATTTAAAAAGTTTAGAAGTGTGATTCAGAACTGAGGCACTGTTCAACTAAAAGCTTGTAAAGTAAATTTGGACCTTTTACGTGTAGGCTCGTACAAAAATAACAAGAGAAAAGAGTGAAGTCAACAAGCTTTGTATATTTTAACAAAATAATTTATTTCCCTAGAAAACAATGTAAAACTTGAAATAGGACTTACGGTTTGTGAATATAATCCAAAATTTAATCCTAAGATTGAAAAATACAAGTCCGATCACTAAACAGTTCTAATAGAATTCGGGTTCGAATCTCGATGAAATTCCAATATGGAGGCGATGACGTCAGATTAGGTTGTTGTACTGGTGGTAACAGATTCTCGATTGAATCACAGTTTATAATGTTTCCGTTAAACTCCGAATAAATTTCCACTGAATTTCTTTCTCCCAGAACTTTTATAAATATAAAGCACTTGTTTAGTTTTCTAGGGAATAAATTATTAAATTCCAAAAACAAATGAACTTCAAAAACAATCTGGCTTCAACAATATAAATACTTGTACCTTCAAGGTGTGGACATACGACTGACTAAATCTACTAGAGAGCGTCTGTTTAAAGCCACGATTTTAGATCACATGGTACTTCAGGTGATAGGCTACGTGATTTACTAATTTGAACATTGCAATAAAAAAAATGCCATTTATCACATATGCAAAAAAAATGCCCTATCTAAGAATCAAATTCTCACACTGAAAATATATTAAAAAAAGAAAGACCGTTTACAGTTCAGCTAACATGTAGACTGTAAAAGACCTTGGCAATAGCCAATTGTTTTCACTCGATGTTTACAAAATCTATGAACCAGAGTGAGCTAAAAATAGTGCTAATGCAATATCTTTTATGTTCTATACAAACTGAATTTACTGGGGGAAAAAATATCGAATCCCATGAAAATAATCATTACAATAAAATGTAATGAAACAAAAATAAAATAAAAAAGAATTTTAAAACTAACACACAAGTAATTTAATTACATATTCGTAACAGACCTTAATTACCTCCAGTAGCGTCACATACTGTCATTTCAAATACGGAGATCAATGGCTTCTTACTATCTCTCAACTTGATGTAATATTTGGCTTTCATCTCCAATTTCACATGAGCACAGCAATCATCTCTCCCACCATGAGACATACTTAAATCAACACATTATGTCCTACAAATTGTTGCTCTTCCTGTCTTTTGCTGCCAAGAACCTGAACTCATGTTTATTCTTCTGTACTAAAAGAACTTTTTAAGAATATTGTTGTTCCTTTCCACTTGAACACATATCACTTATTTTCAGAATATTTTACAAGAAACGGCTTGAGCATACAGATGTTTTGAATGAAAATAAAACCTGTCCAGTTTAAAGTACAGTGACTCCGCTATAGTACGCTCCATTATAACACAAATTCGGATATAAAACGATTTTGGCATGGCTCACAAAATTTCATATATAGTTGTACATGTATTTTGCTCACAAAAAATGTTTTGTTTTGTGTCTTAAAAGTACGGAAAGTTTATTATCATATTGGGGAATAGATTGTGTATGAATACTAATACAAGATGATAGTGGTGTTGGTCGTGCAATTTCATAGACGTATTTTTTTGTATATGGAAAAAAAATTTTCTTCTTAAAAGTACTCAAGTTTATTCAGTGATCCTGCTGGCTTCACCAATGATGCAAATTGTGATTTATTTTCCTTACTGGAGACAAAATATACTATCTGGCTAGGTTTTTTTGCGTTATACTGTTGGCCACTTAAACTTGTATATACAACCTTGGAATTTACTTACTGTTAGATAAACAAATTCTTTGTTCATATTTGACAAAGCATCTTAACAGTGCATTGTTACATCATAATCCGCTTATTCTGACATCTGGCCTGAGTTCTGTATGCTGTGAGATCTCCACGTTTTTTTATTTTTTAAAATATTTTTTTGGGACATTTCTGGTAGAGGAGATCAACCAGATGAGGTACTATCTCATAATGGATCTTTCAGATGAGATAGTATTGGACTATCTGCCGCTCGCTAGTAATTAATATATTTATTTAGACTGACATTTGCATGTGGCTGGTAAGTAACTCTTCTTTTCCATCATAGAATTAAATCTTTCAGAACACTCACATTTTCTGTAGGAATCACTGTCAGCACAGAACACCTGTTGGCCTTTTTTTTTTTTTTTTAATAAATTTGTGACGCATGCGTGCAAGGCAGCATTACCCTGCTACCAGAAATTTCTCGCAAAAACCCTCACAAAAAAATCCTCCAAAACAAAAAGAAAAGTACAAAAACAAAAACCAAACCAAACCGAAGATCTACTTGTTGGTCTATCCAATAGTAATGCTAACCAGGACTAGCTAAAATCGACCAACTTTTGAAGGCAGGAACAGAAACTGCTACAATCGACCAAACAATGGCTAATTCCTTTTGTTTATAAAATGTACAAAGAAAAAATTTCTTTTCTGAAACTTCAAAGAAAACTGATCACCTCTGAAGCACTGATCATTCTGTATAAAGCAAATGGAAAAAAAATAATCAATCTCAATCAATGTTCTACAATTATTTGACGATGCTGACGCAATAAGAAAAAGACATCTGTTTGGTCCTCTTCAGTAACAACAACAAAATCCCTTTCATCAAAGAAAGTTGGCACTAAATTTAAATAAAAGCAAAGGAATCTGATGGATTGTTGCATTTTCCAAAGTTACTGGAACACGATTATTGTGCTGTGAAAGTTACACTTTGCAGTAAATTTTTAAAAATATTTTTTTTAATGATCTTGTTTGGTCACTCCCAATGGTGGCATAAGACACAAATTAAAATTCCAATCTTTTAAAACTATAGATATCTGGAAGTCAAGTTAACTAAAGATGGGGTATCTGGCAAAGATGTTTGTTAAACTTCTTAATTTGTTCATGTTTTCATTTCCCTATCAATAGCCTCATCCCCTGAGTAGCCTCAGCAAGATGACAGGCCAATTTAAGTACATGTACATGTAGCATGTAAACAACTATAGCCACGTGCAATATGACAGTTGTAGTGAATTGTTTAGTGGCAATCAGATTTAGATCAAAAGGAGGACTACCAATTTTTTTATATGTGTGCTATTTGTCTTTTCTAACAGGATGTGAGTCATACATGAATTTTTTTAACATGTGATTAATGTGATCTATACTCCGAATGCATGGATTTCTTATATACATGTACAGTACTTAGTGGATTATGGATTGTACTACACAAATGTAAGTTGTCAATATACAAGTGTTTTTCAGACTAGTTTATCTTCAGTTGATCAAATGCACATATTTTTGCACTTGCTTTTATTACTCCTGCCCCCACCAGCCATATTTTAGGTAAATGCACCATTTTCTTTAGCTAATGGACTTGGCTGGTTATAACACGGTTCAGTCTATAACACAGCTGGATTCTGTGGACCCGAACCAATGTGTTATAGCAGAGTCACTCTGTATCTAAGGTACTCCTGTAAAATTAGTCAGATTCCCTGGCTAACTACTCTGAATCTAATGGATCTGAATTATACATGTATATAGATAAACCTGTATCTGGATTTTACCACAACAATCTTTTCTCCATAATTTTTGCTTTTATTTCTTAAGTCTGTATTTTTAGGGTCATTTCTGTAAGACTTGCGGTCAAATTTTAATGGTTGGCAGGTCTGACTTGTAATTCCAGTAAATAATTTGAATAAATAATTCCTCTCAAATTTTAAATGAACTGAAAATGATTCCATCACTGATTGATCTTAAGATCAGAATGAATATTTATTTATCAGAACCTTATAAATAAAATGACCAGGATGTGAGTCAAAAGTTAGCATCCAGAACATTCTAAGGCTAGACCTTGAATTCAAATATCAGTAAACAACTTAACCTGTATCTTATAAAAAATGTCAAAGTTCAGGTAGACAATAAAATTTCCAAGGGAAAAACACAAGGCCCTGAACTCAAATCCAAGTAAACATTTTTTTTAAATGACAGTCATGTAGACCCAAACTCCTACCCTTAATAACAGACAAAGGTGAAGCACACAATGCAAATTAAATATACACATTTACGCTACAAATAGATATACCAAAGGCATAAAAAGGAGACTTTCCTATTGCAATGGTTTTAAAATTATGGTGAGGAGGTAATTTTCTTTTTCTTTTGGTTAACATTATATATTATAATGATTAGTGTATATATATATAAGTATAAGGGCATGGCGGGTTGTTAGTTGCTATATATATATATATATATATATATATATATATATATATATATAATGTACTAAGCTCTTATGTACTTGGGTAAATTAGTTCAATCAAATGCACAAATCAATCTGGGGAATTTAAAAAAAAATAATTTAATTCTTTTTTAGCATTATATATTTTATAATTATCAATATATATAATGTAAGAAGCACTTCAAGTAGTGGGCTAAACCAGCTCAATTAGATGCACAAATCAATTTGGGAAATTTTTGGGCTTTTTTAAATTTAAATTTTTTTTTTTATTACCCCCAGGGGGAGTAAAAGTGTCTGGGTCAGCAATGAAAAAACATGGTCGGTCGGTCAACTGGAAACCCACATTGTTTTTGCCTAAATATTAAAGATGCAAATGACTAACAATTATGTGATGGTCATTACAGATTAAAAGTACTTTTATAAGGTAAGTATCATTCTGTATAAATTATCCACCTTTAATATTAATACAGTAGAACCTGTCTTGAAAGACCACTGCTTCTGCCAAAAATTAATGGTCTCTCAAGACAGGTGATCTCTCATGACAGGTCACAACACTATACAACCAATAAATCTGTTCAGAGAGAACCTGGTCTCTAAAGACTGGTGGTCTTTCATAGCAGTGGTCTCACAAGACAGGTTTTACTGCACGTGTATTGAAACAGCAAAATTATCAATGTATCAATACACTGATGAATCATTTCCCCCCTATGGGTGGTGGTGGAGAGGGGGAGTGAGTAGGGATGGATTTTACAAAAAAATGTTTGGTTTCAGGATGCAGCCTCACCATAACTGGAGAGGGATTTGTCTGTCTGAATGTAGTCTGATCATAGGTGGGGAGGAAGGTGTCTGGATGGATGCAGTCTTAGGATAGGTGGGAGGGAGGTGTCTGGATGGATGCAGTCTTATGATAGGTGGTAGGAATGTACGAATGTGTAGGTCTTGATAATAAGGGGAAAAGATGCGTTTTCTTCCCCACATGACTTATACCTTAATTATGATTGTATTTAACATTCTCATGATATACAATCTGTTCTCTGTAAAAATTTGTTTTCTGGATAAATAATAAACACCAATAGAGAATCTCTGCAAAGCAGGAAGCACTAATACTTCTATAGTCACATGCAAACAAATGAGTGTGTGTGTGTGTGTGTGTATGTGTGTACTGTAAAACCCCTCAGAACTGAAAACCCTTGAAACCCAGTTTTGTTGTTTTATGTTTTTTCTTCAGTTTTGAAACATTTTTGGTTTACTGAGGTATTTGCAGATTGACAAATAAGTACTTTTATAAGCACTTATATGACGAGAGAGAGAGAGAGAGAGAGAGAGAGAGAGAGAGAGAGAGAGAGAGAGAGAGAGAGAGAGAGAGAGAGAGAGAGAGAGAGAGAGAGAATGTAATTATGAGATCAGTGTATGAATATGTAAGCGGGCACAAAAATAAGCTTTATTAAAAAAAATATACATGTATTTAAAGAAGAATTAGCTGAACAATATATGTTCTTTCTGAAAATCACATCCTGTCACATACATAGTGTTCCACATAGAAATAGTCCTTGTCACAACAAACATCTAAGGAATGACATACTTCTATAACTGTACCACAAGTGAAATAGAATTACAAATGATACTCAACAATGTTTAAATACTCCATGATATAATTCATAATGTTCACAGTTCAAGACACTAGCTTGAAGAAGGCATGGAGCATTGCCTGTTTTTTTTTTTTCTTTATATGCATCTTTCTTCAATTCATGTGGCTTGTGTTAATGGCTAGATTTCTTGTGCTATAGTCCAATAACACTCATCCTTAGCAATTATAAAATATTTTAATCTCTGTACAAGATCTTAAAAGCTTCACGTTATGTCAATGAGTGAATCTGACTTTTAGAATACTGCTTTGTCAGTCTCCATCTGGAAAACATCAAAAGTGAAGCCACATGCCTGACTAATTAAGGCTCTCGTTATAATTTAAAAAAAACAAGCAAAATTGTCCTACTGATCGTGTATATAAATGAACAACATCACAATTAGATAATAAGCAGATCAATATAATCTTTCTTAAATGACTTACCTACAGGCATTTAGTTATTGATAATTCACCTTAAATACCATCTCTTTTGTATGGTGCAACGACTTCAGATTAGTCTGTTGTCAGTCTTAATCTGTGTTGATGCATGTGTCGCATATTGTTTTAGCCTCAAGTGCCCTTGGGACATTTACTGGGTCTTTGTCTCACAACTCAGCCCACTACAGTACTTGCTAACCATAACTAATCTGTTCAGCATGTGTCAGGAATTTAGCAACTAAACATTAATCCTAAAATTTGAATGAGATGTATTTCCAGTAATTCATGTCAATGTTAGGGAGTTATGGCCCTTGAATGTTTGTTCTCCTAACTCTGCCTTTCCAACATGAGTTTCTCTGTTTAAGGCCCTTCCTAACAAATGAATAATAATAATAATAATAATAATAATAATAATAATAATAATGACTTTATTTAATGAGGGTAACACAATTAGCTGAAGAACTAATCTACCTTGAGGCCCTCAAATAAAGGAATTTATTTATTTTAACTGCATCTCTGAAGCCACTGGCTATATTGGGTTTGGAAGAAGAATAAAGAGTGTCATTTCTAATCTCATCTGGAATACTATTCCAGAGCAAAGTTCCAGAGTATTGGTAACTATTTTTTTAATAATTCCTTATTTGTTTGGGAATTTTATACTGTTTGGTAGACATGGATCACAGGTGGGGAGTATTACCAGGTAGCCTATAATAGAATAGTGACTGTAAATATTCAGGAGCACTATTATTGGATGTCCTGTACATTAATTTGGCTTTTCTCAGCCGGATTTGGTCTTTAATAGGTAATATTTTCAACTTACCAACTAAATTTTCCCTGCTTTCTTTCTGGACTGATATTAGTCCCAAATGCTCTTTTTTTAAGATGAACTAGCTTTGCTATATTTTTATCAATTGAATTACCCCATACTGTATTACATTAGTCTAAATAGGGTTGTATGTAACTGTTATAAAATAGTTTTCTTTGCCTTTCAGGGAGAAAATGTCTTATCCTACTGAGAAGCCATAACTTGTATTAACTTTTTTACTGACATGTTTGATATGTTCAGTCCATATTAGGTTATTATCTACCAAAACACCAAGTAGTCTATCATGACAGACCATTTGCAAATTTTTATCCTTCCATGTCAGACACAGTTCATCACTTTTAAGATTTGTTTTTTTGTGTCGTGTTGATACGAGTAATATTTTAGTTTTCCCAGTATTTACCACCATGCCATTGCATGTGCACCAGTTGTCCAGTTTGTTTAGGGCATCCTGTAAAGAAATTTCTAGTTCATGCTTTGCATTTTGGATGTCTGACAATGTTGTGTCATCTGCATAGAGATCTGCAGACAATATTGAGTCCCTTAGTACAAGTGGTAGGTCATTGATAAACAGTATAAACAATAATGGACCTAGAATTGAGGCGTGTGGTACTCCATATCTAATTGTCCCAAGTTCATACATAACATTATTTATGTAAACATGTAGTGTTCTCTCATTTAAGTATGAAGTAAACCATCTAACTTTGCATTCATCACATTGGTAAATTTTCAGTTTCTTCAAAAGGATTTTATGATCCACCATGTCAAAAGCTTTCCTGCAATCAACAAATATAGATCCTATTATTCTACCTTGATCAAGTGCTTGAAGTCATTTATCAGTTAGTGAGATCAAGGCAGTCTCACATGAATGTTTCTGTCTAAAGCCTGATTGATTAGGGTGTAACAGCAAGTGTTTGGTTAAATATGACATGAATGAGTCATGGACATGTTTTTCAATCAATTTTGACAAGTTTGGTAGTACTGAGATTGGCCGGTAATTATCAGCATCAGCATTAGAACCAGATCTGTGAATAGGCATTACTTTTGCAGTTTTCCATATTTTGGGAACAGATGTGGTTGCTATACTTAAATTGATTATGAATGTTATACTGTCAGAAATAGCTGAGGCAGAAGTTTTCATGAGTCATGGACCAATCTGATCAAGTCCTGATACTTTCTTGGTATCAAGTTCACTAAACATTTTTAACTAAGTTTTTTGATACAGGTGGGATAGAGAAACACACCTCCTTAGGGATTTTGCTGCTACAGAACTTTTTCAGTTCATTAAAGTTGTTTTCTATTACTGGTTCTTTTGACTTTGTGGTAATGTTGGTGAAAAAAATCATTGAAAACATTTGCAATGTCAGTGTCATCAGTGACTATGGTGTCATTTACCAGAAGTGAGTGAATTTTATTTTTCTGATCTTTGTGTGTTCCCCCCATGAGTTCATTAAAGACTTTCCAAATGGAGTTTGTGTTGCTCTTTTTGTTTTCAAGCACTGATTGATAATAAGTGTTTGTTAACTTCTTTAATCATGCTTGTTATTTTATTTCTCCATACTTCATATTGTGTATAGTTTCCCATAGCCTTGAAGTGGTCTTGTGTTTTCATGGCTTCTAGGATTTCAGTAGTAAACCAATTAGGTTGGATTTCATACTTTACTCGATGTACTTTCAGTGGTGCATGCTTAGAGACTACATCCATAAATAAGTTAGTCCACACCCTCAGAGCTTCATCTATGTCATCAAAATCTTGGCTTATATTCCATGGAACTTTATAGGTCATCGAGAAATTGTTCTTCATTAAAATGTTTGAACAATCTGTAAGTGATAGTTTTGTGTGTATATTTCCTATTTGTCTTGCATTTAACCTATCTTGTCAAAAAAGTACGATAGTGATAACTAAGCCCAACATTTGGTATATTAACATAAGCCACATTGTCTGGTAGGTTGGTATAAATGTGATCAATAAGAGTGCTTGATTTTTCTGTTACCCTTGTGGGCTCATTTACCAGCTGGACTAGGCCTAATGATTCAATATATTCCATCCAGTTGTTCTAAATTTGAGTACTGAGTAGGACCTTATTTACACTGCCAAATATACATGTTTCTTTCTCCTGTGCAAGAACATTTTCTATTTGTTTAAAAAGTTATCATTCCAAATTGCTTTGGAGGAAGGTGGCCTATAAAAGAAACCAACTAGGAATGATTTTGCATTATTTTGAGAAATTTCCACCCAAATACACTCAGTTTCATGTGACTCCAAGTCAGGTCACCTTTCTGCATTTACATCTTCCCTAATGTATACAACAAGACCTCCCCTGCAGTCTCTCTGTCCCTGTGTAATGGTTTATTGTAGCCTTGACTGTGGAATATATTATCATTGTGGTTAGCATTTAATTTGGTTTCACTGAGCCCAAAAACATGGATATTATTTTCACTATCAGGCCATTAATTATAGACAGACAGTTCCTGGTGAAAGGCAGGGTATAGTCATCAGGCCCTTCATTATAATTACACAGTTCTTGGTAATAGGCAGGGTATAGTCATCAGGCCCTTCATTATAATTACACAGTTCTTGGTAATAGGCAGGGTATAGTCATCAGGCCCTTCATTATAATTACACAGTTCTTGATAATAGGCAGGGTATAGTCATCAGGCCCTTCATTATAATTACACAGTTCTTGGTAATAGGCAGGGTATAGTCATCAGGCCCTTCATTATAATTACACAGTTCTTGGTAATAGGCAGGGTATAGTCATCAGGCCCTTCATTATAATTACACAGTTCTTGGTAAAAGGCTGGGTCTAGTCATCAGGCCCTTAATTTTAATTACAGTTCCTGTTAAAAGGCAGGGTACAGTCATCAGGCCCTTCATTATTATTACACATTTCTTGGTAAAAGGCAGGGTACAGTCATCAGGCCCTTCAATACAATTAGACAGTTCCTGGTACAAGGCAGGGTACAGTCATGGATCCCATTTCATTAAGTGGTAGTAAAATTATATGTATCATGTACTTCATTTTAAAGCAGTCTCACTCTGTCTCCCATTGACAGTACTATAATGATGTCCTGACATTAATTACCAATCAACACCCAGGGATGATTTTGCTTTATTAATTAGGGCTGACTGGTGGTTTGTTTTAGTAAAAAAAAAATTGATGTGTATTGAATTTTTTAGGTTAGATTCAAAATTGTAATTCAGAATTACTGAGATATTATCACTGCCAGGCCATCAATTCCGGGTATGTTTCTCAACTAAAGACACTGGTATTCAAATTAAAATTTCATATTTAGTATAGTGAACACAAGGTAAAAGTTCAACCATTTTGCAGGATTTGGAAGATAAACTCAATTCATGTCATTTTTTGTGTGAATATCAAGATGAGTATTGTCATAATGAAGAACTGAAAATTGATTCAGTGTTTCTCAATTTAAAAATGTAATCATAAATATTTATTGAGAACCAGCTAGGTGCCAGTTCCTTCTCTCTCATATTACAGATTTTTAACACTTGCCTCTAATTCATGAACTGCATTATACTTGCTCCAAAAATGGTCAGAATGATTTATTTTATTTTAAAGATGTGAAAATTTGCCAAAAATAACTTATAAAATGGCAATTTACTAATTGTGATTTCAGATCAATGTATGTGTGTGTGTGCATACACACACACACACACACACACACAAACACTGTACTGAGTATGTACTATTAATTTGAGCAACATACAATTTCAAATTATCTACGACTCAAGAATATGATAACTCAGGCAAAAATGTTATGGAGGTACATGACAAAAAGCCACAGAATGGCTTCAGAATTACGTGATACAAAAAATCCAGTTTATTCTTAAAACTGAATGTTCACAAACATTTTTCTATAACCATATGTAGGAAATATGTAAATTTCAGCTTGAAATAACACTAGGTCAAGAATTTACAAAAAGTGACCAACAAACAGTATTAAAAATGGTTGATTGTGTACATGTTTGAATGCTTCCTATGAACTTATTTAAAAAGATATAAAAATGAATTCATGTCTGAATTCAGCACAATCAAATTACCTTATACAGAAAATATTCCATTGTCATATAGTCTATAATTTGTGAAAAAATATTATCCCCTGTTGCTACTAAAACAGATCTCTCTGTAGTGTCACTTCAAAGAAAAATGTTGGTTGTAAAATCCTCAAATTAGTACATGCACTAGCATGTGCATGATCCTTTGGTAGGTAAAAAAAAATGGTCAAGAAATTGTGCTCATGTGTTTAGCACACTCGGCGAATTTTATATACACCATACCAGCATGAGGAAAAGGTCGTGAGAGCAGAAGGTGTACACAGAGTTCAGACTGCCCATGTACAACTGAAAAAACAGCCTTGGTATAGTCATCATATTAATAAACAAACAGACAAACTTGGAACCCGGTGCATCAGCAAATAAATATTTTCACGTGTCTAGGTAAAATACAGACATTCAAACAAACAGATGGGTATAGAACCAGATTAACCCATAGGATAATGGGGATATAGCCTTAGGCCCTCATTTTATAAGTCCTCTCTTTAGGTCCTCCATTTCACAGTGAAGTAACCCTCACCTCAGGCAACATCAGAGAACAGATTAGGAGGCAATGTTCTATTGTCCAAATAAAACCATAATTCTAAATGCAAGTTGAGACCTGAAAATTTCCAGGAAATTGAATATAATTTGGTAAATGTTATACTGACCATTTTGGCCTTGTTACAAATCTGTGGTCTTAAACTAAGTAACAGCAAAGAGCGAAAATCAACAAGTTTAGTAAAATTCAATAAATAATTTATTTACCTAGAATACAAAGGGAAGATCTAAAAAGAATTTACAGTATTGTGAATAAAATCCAACATAGTCCTAAAAGTTCTATCACAAAAGACCAAAAGTATAGAGTATTATGAAAAAATTCCAGTGGTGCTTCGAATTAATTTGAATCTTGAATGTGCTGATGTCTAATTTTTCATGCTGGATAATTAAGTAAATGAAGGTGATAACGAGTAATGATGTGATACAAAGGTTTATTACCAAGCATTTTGATGCTGCATGCAACAAATGACAGAATTGAAATAACAATGACAATGACAGCATTGCCTCAGCATCCGTTACCTTCACCAGGAGTGACAGTTTAGCTCCGTTTTTCCCAGCCTTTTTGGCCATGACCCTAACAAAATATTTGTTTGAGCCCCAGGGCCCCCGTTTTCACATGTTTATAAGGTTTGCATCCCTCTGTCAATCCCCCAGAATGTCCTTGCGTGCAACCTGGGGGGGTTGGGAACCACTGGTTTAGCTGAGCAAGTTTAAAAAATGCACCAAAAAATATGAAATAATCATGCTGCTGATGAACCCAAATAATTAATTCTGATTTCTTTCTGCACAACTGTGAAGCAAAATAAAAGAAAACACCCATGATGGTGTTATACAAAGGCACTGTTAAAAAAATTCTTATATGTAGAGGTTAATTCTTATAGTGAATAAGGACATACTGTTACATATATGTAATTAAATTGCTTGTGTGTTGGTTTTAAATTCTTTTTTTATTTTAATTTTGTTTCATTATATTTTATTGTCATGATAATTTTCATTGGATTTGAATCTATTTTTCGGAAAATTCACTTAACCCGATTAGAGTGTACTGTTACTTCAGCTCTATTTTTGGCTCACTCTGGTTCATAGATCTTGTAAACATCGAGTTAAAACGATTGGCTATTACCAAGGTCATGTTCTGTGTGCGTGATGGCTCTAATTTCTAAACAACTTTTTTTACTGAATCTTATAGTAAGATTCGCTAAGTCTTTTAAGGTGTGCGTGCAAATTATCATTTTTTTTTTATTGCTCTGTTCAAGTTAGAAATCACGTAGCCTGTCACATGACCCACCATGTGATCTAAAATCAAGGCTTAAAACAGCCATTTTCTACTAGATCTAGTCAGAGTCGTATTCCTACACCTTGAGGGTACAAGGCGTTTATATTGTTGATGCCGGCTTGTTCTGAAGTTCCTCTATTTTTGGGGATTTAATAATTCATTCTCTAGAAAACTACACAAGTGCTTCATATTTATAAAAGTACTGGGACAAAGAAATTCAGTGGAAATTTATTCTGGAATTCTAAACGGAAATATTATAAACTGTGATTCAATTGAGGATCTGTTGCCACCAATATAATGATCTCATCTGATGTCATCACCTCCATATTGGAATTTCATCAAAATTCGAACCTGGATTGAATTAGAACTGTTTAGTGATAGGACTTATATTTTCAATCCTAGGATCAAATTTTGGATTATATTCACAAACCATAAGTCCTAATTCCAATTTTTACATTGTTTTCTAGGGAAATAAATTATTTTGTTAAAATATACAAAGCTTGTTGGCTTCACTCTTTTCTTTCGTTACTTTTGTACGAGCCTACACACAACAATATAAAAATAAATTATTGTTTAAATGAGAATTCTAACATGAAATTATAGTAATTTAAATGAATTAATGTACATATTCATAATCATAGTGACATAATTAGCAAAGAACAAGGGCTCCATGAATTTACCAAAGGAGGCCTTTAGAGCCCCATTTCTTGGAAATCTGGAGAAAACACTGAATAGAATTCTATAGTAAATTCTACCTACCTGCTAGATGGCTGAACAAGTCTACTGGTGAAGTTAGCAGTGTTCGTGAACATTGGAAAGCAATAATTACTTCTGCGAGTCTCTGTCAACATGGGACTGTAAACATTAGGAAGAAATGGCCACCACACCTGGTGTCCTGCAGGTTGATTGTAACTGTTACTGAGGGAGACAGGTTGCATGGATGCAGAAGATGCTGATGCATAATTGCCACTTAGTTTAGCAGTAGGGTGGGGAGTCATTTGCAGATATGGACCACCCAGGTGCCCCAAGATGTGATTGGCTGAATTCCTAGCAAGTGAACTCTGGGAATAAAAACCCAGTTGGGCTGGTTTGCTGTCATTTTCTGTCCCACTTGGATGTACCTGGTTATTACCATTTTCTGTCCCACTTAGATGTACTTGGTTATTGCCATTTTCTCCCCCACTTAGATGTAACGATACATGGTTATTTCTGTTTTCTGCCCCACCATGATGTACTTGGTTACTACCATTTTCTGTCCCACTTAGATTTATTTGGTTACTGCCATTTTCTGTCCTGTTTAGATGTACTTGGTTACTGCCATTTTCTGTCCAGCTTAGATGTACTTGGTTACTACCATTTTCTGTCCTGCTTAGATTTACATGTACTTGGTTACTGCCATTTTCTGTCCTACTTAGATTTACTTGGTTGCTGGATTCCTCGTGGTTAAGATACTCTGAATAAGAATAAAATATTTTACATTTTTTACATAACACTTAGTATTACGATATCGTGCCAAAAAGGAATTGGATATTTCTAAGTATTGCCAGCCATCCAATCATATTCAAGGTACATAATAAATAAATAATGTAATAAAAAAGCAGGTACTGCAAAGTCTCCAAGTTATGGGATACACACAATCTTAAAACCAACATATATACAGTGAAACCTGTATTGAAAGACTACTGTCATGTGAGACCACCTGTCTTGAGAGAACACATTCTCAATGCATAAATTTATTGATTTTATAGCATTGTGACCTGTTATAAGACCACCTGCCTTGAGAGACCATAATTTTTTGGCAGAAAGGGTGGTCTTGCAAGACAAGTTCCACTGTACATGTCGTAAGTTGATTCCTACTGTGAAATGCACAGAACCAAATCTGCCATCGCATAATGTACTGGCAGATCTGGATCTATACTAATCAGTAGAACAAAATACAGACCCTGATCTGCAGTCATGTTATGCAACTGTGGGTCTACTGTGCTGGTATTTGGACTTGATTATGAGGGTATATGCAGTACCATTGTTTTGAAATGAAACTTATTTTAATAACTAGATATAATGTCAGTGCTTAGCAGTTCATGGTATATAAAACATACAATTTCAGCTAATTTCATATCAAATGAACACTATTGATCAGACTAAAGCAATTACAGGGCATTTAATAGCCAGTTCATGTTTTGATAGTAGATGTGTAATATGTATTCTGCAATGATGTCACAAATGACACCATTGCCAGTGCCTAAACTGTAACATGTCATTGTGTCCAAGGCATTTAAATGTTGATCAGTCATTTCATTTCATTATTTTAACATTTATCTTATTTAATTAATATTCACTGTAATATCAATTTTTAGTTCATTTGTTAAACATGATTACACATGGGTACTCATTTTATGAGATTTCTGAAATTCCTCAAATATTAATTTGTGCTTGTTAAGGTTTGTACAAGATAGCTACTGCTATAACTTATTTTAATATTGTCATGTACAATAAACTCCCATGTAAGACCTGTTTTAATATTGTCATGTACAATGAACTCCCATGTAAGACCTGTTTTAGTACTGCCATGTACAATGAACTCCCATGAAAGACCTGCTTATTTAGTCTTGTTAAAATTGTCACAAAACATTTACACTAGAACTGTCAAAGTAAGTATAGATTGTTGTTCAGTACAGCCTGTCCATCTGTCATACACAGGCATGTATATATATATATATATATATATATATATATATATATATATATATATATATATATATATATATATATATATATATATAAACACACACACACACACACACACACGACTGTGCAGGACATATGAAACTTAGATCAATAATGGTCCTTTGGGTACATTTTGTACCCTAACCAGCACATTTTGAATTTTGATCTCTCCCATAATGGTGTGGGGTGATTTAATATAAACTTTAAATTTTTCAAAGCCTTTTGTCTTGTGTCTGAGAAATGACCGGTGTGATCAATGATTGTCAACAAGTCAGACTATGACTCCCTAAGTCATGCCCAGGGTCTTTCTGCAGCCAACCCCTACGACTTGGACCTAGGTAATTATACAGAAACCACCACCCCACCTACCTACCCCCCTCTACTCTGGGCATGAAAGACAAGTTTACACATGCAATTGATACTGACCTCAATGTCCATTCCTATCACAGGGACATAGGTCCATGTCACAACTTTAAAATTATCAGTATTAAAATCATGTACACACTTACTGAACATGAAAGGACAGATTTATCTGTTCAACTGGCAGTGACCTGGGGACCCATCCCCAACACCCAGAAATACTGGTACATGTAACTGACAGTGGCCTTTGTCCATCCTTAAAGCCAAAGGGCCATAGCATGGAAACTACTGAGACTCCCACAATATAACAATATACATACACCTCCCTCAATAACTTGCACAAATTGGTGTCCAAAAATATAGACCCTAACATGAGTGAGGGCATGAGTATCCATGGAACATCTGAAAAATGAGAATGGAATGGATATCGACAGTGAGAAGAAATTGGTGGAGGGGAGGTTGGCTAAATGGTTCAATCCTTGTTTTATAATTACATTGAATAGCTGTCAATCAATTGCTTCTACAAATTAAGTTGCTTGATTCTCTGAATAAATATTCCTTGTCCTATGTTCCCTTGCTATCCTTGATCGTATTTGCAAATGAGTTGGATAAACATCTGATTAATGTTAAATGCTTTAAGTTATTAACATCATAATCTTTAAAACCATGTTCCGTTGGTCAAATGAGCTGACATGTCATAATGATTGCCAGTTCTTACATAGATAAAACTTGCATGCCTTTGAACTTATTTGATTCTACCTCTTGAATTTATAAAAATGATGCAACAACATGATAATACAATGCACGGCTACTTTTAATTGACTGTAACAATGTAACAAATATTTTCACAAAACACAGCCGGCACTTGATAGGGTTCTGTAATGACACTTTTCATGTCTGAATCCAATAGGTTATATGGAATTTATGATGATTACAATAAAACTGAAGTAAAAGATAATACTGAAATGAAAAATTTCACCTCACAATACTTACTTAATTAGTACATGTATTTATTTCTTAAAGTGTTGCCACCAGTAAGCATCGTTAACATTGTAATAGTTAAAAAAAGTAACATACAAAAAAGCATCCACATAATATTGATCAGTATGAAACAGTAATTGGTAGCTACATATGCCACACATATCAAATTTCTGGAACAATTTTCAAGAAAATTTGTTTTTCTCATTTTCTGAAGATGTTCTGTTTAGTATATTTAATTTATATAGTGTGACTGACCTTTGTCCATGGTTGAGGGCAGAGTCTGGCCTACCTGACTAGTGTCTTGACTGAGGGTTGTGTCTACCTGACTTTTGTCATCTTTCCGGATGGTGCATACTTTGATTTGAGTTCAAGGCCTAACCATATTTACCAACTTAGAATGTTGCAGAAAGCATGACCTTGTTTACAAGTTGGTGAAGCTTCCAGAAAATACTATTGTGTCATATGCCAGGTGACAGTCTGTATATACATGTAGGATGAGGTAAAAAAATTTGCTCTTTCCTGTTTTAAGTTCTGTGTGTGAAATCATTTATTGCTGTGTTCAGATATAATTTGAGAGGAATCATTTTATTAAATTATTCATTGGATTATACAGTGCTCGTTGATTTTTAACTAAAACACTCATTTGTGATTATTTTGAATTCTTTCCAAGATATTCTGGATTATATTGTGATAAAACAAGATTGCTGGTACATCAACATATTCAAGACTACAGGTTACTGGAATTCATTTGGAACATTATTTTTGGACTCCTGATAGAACATTTAAGATTATCTGGGATATAATTCACAATACACTGTACTGTGAGTTCCTCTAAACTTTTCACTTTGTAACTTTGTGAAATAAATTTATTTGTTGATTTGACAAAACTTGTTGGTTTTGCTTCCTTCTGTTACTTAGTTTAAGACCATGGAGTCATAGCAGTACCTGAAATATACATTGCCAAGAACATGATTGGTTTTCCATCCTTGCATTTTAGGCAATATTTTAATTCTGAATCAGGGAGTTTCCCATTCATATCATAATGAAGAAACAGATCATGATCAGATTTTCAAGAAAAGCTGGTAATGTGAATACTTCCATAATTTCTGTTCCAGTTTTAAAAGAAAGTTAATATGCATTGTTCTCATTCCTATACTTGAACTGCTTGAAATTTTCAAAATTTCCCAAGCAAAAAAGTGCATAAAAATGGTTTGGATTATTGTCTTGGACTACGAATCATTTGATGACCTACCATATTTTTCCGATGACAAACCCATGCATGATAATGGCAAATCCCCCACTTCTGAAACGTTTTGGCACATTTTTATTTTAAGGAAACATTATCCACCTCTTGTATTTTATAACTTCTTATAATAGCAGAAATCTGGATCTGATCCTTGTGCAGTAGCTGTAGTTACTATGCAGACATGGAAAGAAACCATCTTGAAAGAAATTAAAATAAAAGTACAGAAATGGAAAAGAAATTGACCAATGACATTGACCTTGAAGATAAGACATTCCCTAAGATACATGGGAGAAACCTAAACATACAGTGAGTCATGCATAAACATAACACAGCTTTTCAGATATAAACATAAAATTAAAGCAACCATGAAATACAATGACCTTAACAATGAAGACTGGATCCCAAATGTGAAATGCAAAAGATCTTCTACTGACAATATACAAGTGTACAAATTTCATTCACAAATCATAAATAGCTAACAAGTTACAGAACGGAAAGGGGAAAACGTTATTTATACCTAAAGTGTTGGCTTTGACCTTGATCTTTAAGACAGAAACCTAAATGTGGTACTTTACAAATATAGCAAATTTCATACCTGGCTTTAATGTTATTCAATGGAAAGTATGAAGGAAAAGTTAAAATAGTGACCCATGACCTTGACTTTCATCTTGCACTTGAAGATAGAACCAATGATGTGGTGTGCAACACACTTGCTAATAATGAAGGATATAAAGTTTCATCTCTTAATCTCAAATGGTTTGGAGAAAAGTAAGGAAAGTACAAAGGAAAACTCAAAATACTGACCCATCACCCTGACCTGAAAGATATGAACCCCACAATGTACACAACACTTTCTGATGAAAATGTATAAGTATACAAAGTACAACAAGCTGAAATGGATCTTAAGTTATAGAGCAGATAGGAAATACTAAAGGAAAACTGTTAGCATTTGATCATGGCCTCCATGACATTCACTGTAGTACACCAAACACCTTCCAGTGATGATGTACATGTATTCCAAGCTTCATCCTTTAATCTCAAACACTTTAAAGTTTTAGACTGGAATGGAAATTGATATGGGAAACTTAAAATATGATCCCAAATACTGCCTTTGACAACTGTGATTAAGAAAATATGTTGTAAGAGTTGTAAATTCTATGTATTGTAATTTTTTTAAGACAGGCTCTTACAATAAAAAGTTGCTTCATCCAGAAAATCCTGTGATAAACCCAGATGCCACACTATTTACAAGAAAAAGTTGCTTCATCCAGAAAATCCTGTGATAAACCCAGATGCATACTATATTAGAAACAAAAATATATGCCAATATAAATCGAAGTAAAAAAAAGTTTATAAATAAAATTATGTAACATTTTGAAAAAATATACAATTAAGACCAAAAATATGCATTTCTGGTTGGTAGATCATCTGTTTTACATTCCTGACCATAGCACCAGGGTAAAAAAAATAAAATTAAAAACATTCCAAAAATTATATATATATATATATATATATATATATATATATATATATATATATATATATATATACATTTTTTATAAAAAATTTAACAAATTTCCCAAAATTGATTTGTGCATCTAATTGAGCTAGTTTAGCCCAGTGCTTGAAGTGCTTATTATATTATATATACCACTCATTATAATATAGTTTTATATAAAAAAAAAAAACAACCTACAGACACTAATTTTAAAACCAGTGCAATAGGAACCACATTTTGGGGGCTTGTATTCATTGTGTGGTGTGAAATGTTTATTAACGAGGTATTTCAAACGAAATACATCATGACATACAAGTCTAAATACATCATGACATACAAGTTAAATACATCATGACATCCTATTTGCAATATGCAATAAAAGATTAGGGAATTTTCAATATTTTAATTTTGATGAGACTTTCCTGCAATTCATAAATATTTGTAGAATATAATAAAACCAATTTAAACATCTTGTATTTTAAGATTTCACAATGTTTGTGATTAACTCTCTGTTAGACCAATTTTATTGCAAGTTAAATTCTATTTGCAAAAATATTAATCAATGAATGGTTTTGATTTCTTACAATACAAGACTGTCTATTCCTAACATATATGCACTTCACTCTGAATTTCTGAAAGCTGAAATTTTAAAAACTTTTCCTTACCCTGCTTCACAACACTGGTGTCATTTTTCCTTGCATGAAGTGTATTTGTTGCAGCATCAAAATACTGTTGTCTTTGGTACCACAATACACACCAACATGGCATCTGTGAGGTAACTGTCCCACACAACATACAATAGTTCCTCGCGGCATACTGGGCTGAACCCATGTACGTTACTGAAGAATTTGCAGAAATGGGCAATACTTCTTGAGAGAATGGTAACTGGTTCTGAATGACGGTACCAGAAATAAACTTGTTACAAATCTGTGAAGGGTTCCCGATGTAATGTCCATATTCCATTTTGTAGTCATCACCATGTCTGACATCTCTTTGCTCAGATTTTAAAGAACCTGGCAAAAAAGCAAGAGTAAAATTTGGATTTTGTGTTACCATTCCATAGTACATCATTTCAGACCTACCTATAAGACTGAATCTTGACCCAGAGTTATCATCCTTGGACCTAGAGTTATTGTCCTTGGATGAATTTGCTATCCCAGTTAAATCAGAGTTTTGAGGTTGCAATCTATTTGCCCATTGTTGCCAGTGTCCATCAAATCTAGGCTCATTTCTATAGCTTGCAGTTGAATGGTTAGCAGCACTGGGAAAAAAGGAAGGTGCATAAGAACTTCCATTTTGATATGTAGAATAGCCTGAGTTGTTCCCTTGTGAACAATCACTAATGGACTCGGACTTGGTCTTGAGGTAATCTGGTCTATAGGATGGTTCCTTTGTATAGCAGACATCATCATTAAACTCAGAGAATTCATCACTAGTGCTGCTAAGAGTGTCCCAGGTCTCCATTTCTCCTTTAAGCGAGACACATGTTCCAATTTCTCCAGTAAGGGAGTCCACTCTATGTCCATGACCACCGTTGCCATCAGTTTGGTAACCACTATCGCCACTGACATGGAGTTTCCTCTCTTTGCAGATTATGTCAGGTTCACTAGTTCCATGATGAGATTTCAGATTATAAGCACCATACTCTGTCCCAAATTGACCGTGGTTTTGCTTCAGGGAGGTGGTATATTGTATGACTACACGTGCTTGATCCCTCAACACATCTGTTTGAAGAAAATTTGAATTTGGGACCAGATCTGCATTATTATTGTTTGCAGTACTACTCAAAGGTGAACCAATGGATAAACAATTTGTTGGAGAACTCCTCCTCTTGTGTCTATTGTCATTGACAGAAACATGTGAATCTTTGGATGAGGTACACATTTCACCATCAGTGTGTAAAGGAGATAGAGAGATACTTTGGTAAGAAATGCAGTCTTTCTTTTCTTTTGGACTGAAACAAGATGGAGGCTCTAATTTTGGATAAGTTCCAAGTTCACTCGAGCTCTGATACCCATTATTCATGTGCTCTGCATAGATCTGAGGTGTTTTAGTTAATGGTTTGTTGTCCCAACTATCATTTTCTTTAATATATTTTGCTGGATTTAAATTGGTGTCATTTGGAACATTATCACAGCCCTCTGTGGCATCTTTATTTTGATCTTTTAAGCTGTTATGGATATTTGCTTTATGTTCAAAGTTGCTCGGTTCTGTGATACATTCTCCAGTCCAACTGCATGTGGCTGATGCAGCCTGGTTCCTAGGTGTACAAAGGAACAAGGAATCCTTAGATGGCATTTTAATCTCCATGTCCCTGAAAATGTTCTCCCTTTGGACTGAGCCATCACTGTCAGCATATGAATCAGACTCCATCTTTTTGGTGATATCTCTTTTTGCAGTCAGAGAGCTCTTGACTGCCCTGGAACCATGACTATCTTCACAAGGACATTGATTGTCTTTATTATCATCAAGACAACAGTTCCCAGCATGCCAATGTCTCTGACCTTCTTCGGATTTGGTATATCTCTGCTGATGAAGTCGTCTGCTATTGGAAAACCATGTTTTAACTTGGTTATAGGTCACTCCAGTTTCCTCTGCCAGCATTTGCTTCTCCAGTTTATTTGGGTACGGATTCAACCTGTGCTGATGTAGCCAGAATTTAAGCCTTTCTGTAGCATGTTTGGGAAGATGCCTTTTGGGTCTTATGCCTCCGGGACATATGCTCTCTGGAGGCGGGTTCCTGAAATGACAAGTTTGTACATTTACAAGGATTATGCAAGAGCCTCCAAACACTCGTCCTAAAAGAGGCTGCCATATCTGGTGTAAAATGTGGCAAGGTCAAAATCTGATCAAATCTCAATGGTTCTAGAGATGTAAAATGTACATTTCACATGTTTACAATGGAAGCCAAATGTCTTGGGAGGCAAGAAAACACAATTTTGATACAACAGATAAAAAGAAACAATCCTAGAAAGTCTGTTCTACTTGGAGGTTTCAATAACATAAATGTCAAAAATATATTTACAACCTTGTTGTCATGGCAATTACTGTAAGTGGTTGCTAGGCATTTGTCATGGCCATTAAGTGGTTGCTAGGCATTTGTCATGGCCATTAAGTGGTTGCTAGGCATATAAAAATAACTCTGCAGAACATCTCACAAGAATATTGTTTAACAAAACTGACCTGGTGGATTTCAGTGAGATATTATCTTTAATATTGTTTTGTTCACCTAGTTTGGTATGTGAACAAATTGTTGTTAGGGAAGCTAAAATATACACACAAGAACTGAAATAACTGAATATTCAAATAAATATTTTTTTTGGCAAATACTAAAATAGAAAATTGGTAATCAAGTACTCATTTGTTTACCAAGCAAGTTAATGGCAGCATTCTGTAAAACAAACCAGGAGAATCCTGATAAATCACTTGAAATTTCAATGCCAACTTGCAAGGGAATCAAAATGTCAAAATTCTTAAAAGTAACATTGCTCACAACAACACAATTTCATTTCACTCTCATTCTGGTACTCTTGAAAAGATAATATGTAATATGGCAAGCTGATGAAGAACATGGTACAGAATGCACATTATATCAAAGACAACAATGTACAGAATATGGGTTATAACAAAAACAACAATGTATAGAATACCGGTTATATCAAAAACAACAATGTATAGAATACGGGTTATATAAAAAAACAAAGCCTTAACAGGTCAATCACAAGATTCACCCTATCCAACTTTAATTCAATTAGCCACATATCATAAACAAGAGAAGAACTGAAACAGTGTTTAATATAAATGGAGTAAACACTTGATAATATTTATCATCCAAACTTCAATGAAATTATTAAATCTTCAAGCTCTTATTTTTGTCATTTGTGGAATATTAAAAATAGCACTTAAACAATTTACCATTTTAAAAATAAATTAATGTGAAAAAAGTGTTAAGAGCAATATCTTCATTAAGTCAATTATTTCAGACTGACATCATAAATACCACAATTTCTCTGTTCATTAGAGACCATCTAAACATTTCAGTCTGAAAACCTTTTCTTGACATTCCCTTCTACTTTGGCCCATTTTCCTTTCACTTTAGTTCTTATGGGATATCCTGGATATGGTCTTGAATCAAAGCCTAATCTAGGATGCATGTCAGCAGGACTTGTTCTAACTTGTTCTTTTCTCAAGCCTGCAAATTTATTTAGCTTTGAGTAACAAAACTGTTAACACTGAGGTTAATCTAATTTTTAACACTGAGGGTAATCTAAGATATCGATGGAAGTAGACAGATGGATAGACAGACAGACATGCATGTAGACATGGAAGTACAGACAGAAGACAGACATGCACACAGGCATTAAGTACAGACAGAAGAAAGACATGCAAGGAGACATGGAAGCATGGACAGATGGACAGGCAGACAGACATGCACACAGGCATAGAAGTACAGACAGAAGACAGATATGCACACAGATATATAGTAGTACAGGCAAACAGACATGCACACAGACATAGAAGTATGAACAGATGGACAGGCTGACTGACATACATACATGGAAGTACAGACAGAAGATGGACACAAACAGGCATAGAAATACAGACAGAAGACAGACATACACACAGACAGAAGTACAGATGGAAGACTGACATCCACACTGGCACGGAAGTACAGGCAGACAGGCATGCACACAGACATGGAAATGCAGATGGGCAGGCAGACAGACATATACACAGACACTAAAGTACAGACAGGAAGACAGACATGGAAGTACAGATGCAGACATGGAAGTACAGACATGGAAGAATGGACAGATGGATAGGCTGACTGACATACATACATGGAAGTACAGACAGAAGATGGACACACACAGGCATAGAAGTACAGACAGAAGACAGACATGCACACAGGCATAGAAGTACAGGCAGACAGACATGCACACAGACATGGAAGTATGGACAGATGGACAGGCAGACAGACAGACATACACAAAGACATGGAAGTAGATGGATGGACAGGCAGACAGACATAGACACATACATGGAAGTATGGACAGAAGATGGAAACACACAGGCATAGAAATACAGACAGAAGACAGACATACACACAGACAGAAGTACAGATGGAAGACTGACATCCACACTGGCACAGAAGTACAGGCAGACAGGTATGCACTCAGACATGGAAATGCAGATGGGCAGGCAGACAGACATATACACAGACACTAAAGTACAGACAGACAGGAAGACAGACATGGAAGTACAGATGCAGACATGGAAGTACAGACACAGGCATGGAAGTACAGACATGGAAAAATGGACAGGCAGACAGACAGACATGCACACAGAAAAAAGTTTTTGCTATGTTGAGCTTCTAACAAAACAGGCATGCGATACAAAATTACCTAAATGCATTTAATTTTTACATTATATTTGTAAGATTCAAAATTTTGCTTTCATTAAATTACTGAATTTAGAAAATTCACCCTTTTCCCCCCAAGTGAGGGGCTGGGGATTCTGAGCATATAAAAATATCTGATGGTCACCCAGTCTATTTAAGTGATTCCCCCCCCCCTTCTAGTCCTCTTATCTCCACAGTAAAGCAGTGATCTTCCTCCACATGAAGTCCTCTTTTACTCTATTATCGCCATAGTAAATCTCAATTTTTTTAAATTGCATTCACACAGTCAAACTAAAAATATTCAGAAGCATAAAAGAAAGGTATGTAATAAATACAAAACTGCATTCATGTTTTGTTCTGAATCTATGAAAGAACTCATCTGATGTGGCTTATGAATAAACATCGGACCGATTGCCTCGATGTACCCAATGTACCCACTGACATATCCAACTCATTCTTTCTGCAGACTCAGAACAAAACACGTATGCAGTTTTGTGAATTTATCAATAATGAATATCAATGGAGTCTGGCAAGTTTCAAAATTTAGTTGGGATCTCTCAGTTTTAACCCCAAGAAAGCATTTTAATTTAAAACTTCCTTTCTCATTGTTATAAGCCATCAAAAATATTCTTCTTAGTAAAATATTTTTTGAGTTATGAACAAAACTGGAACAAGTTATACTGAAATATAGCATGACACAGTGCACTGGGTTACTTGAATTCATCCTGTAGTAGCCTTGACAATGTTCCAATTGCCCCTGTCCTTTGTGTACATAATCTGTTCTTATATGCTCTTTTTCATTTCTGTTAAATTTACTTTGTCAGAATTGTGCAATATTTTATGATATTGAACATCTTCATATTGCACACACATGCATAACATGTATGCCTAATAGTAGTATAGTGTATTAGGAACTACTCTGCAAATAAATCATGTACACTCATGTAGTAGACGTTTTATGTTTTGCTTGATTAAATATGTTTCTGAATGAACTAAAGCAGCTGTTTCATGGACTGCCACACAACAGCTGCTTTGCAATATTCCACATTAACTTTTTTAATACAATGTTTCAGAGTTAGGCTAGTGATAGATGCCACACAGGTCATGAAATTGCTGGGGTCCCTACAAAAAGCATGCAAGTGACAAGTCATAAATATGTCTTCTTGAGCTGGTAATAAGAATGGCAAAAAATATACTTACAGTTTTACATCCTGAATGTCCTCAAAATGTACTTTCTTAGTTCTGCAAATCTGAATTACATAAGCTATGTCATGGGTTCTAAAGCTTGATTACACATTTTGAAATTGTACTGTAATTCTGACTACATTCCAAGTGCAGTTACATCCCCTTACTGCACTCAAATGAAATGAACATTATATTCCATACTGTCTTTTTGATAATTACAGTTGAAAGAGTTCATATTTCTCCCACATTATGATTCCAAACATTCAATAACAGAACAGAAACACATGCAGATGAGTCAAGATGCTGCTACCTCACTGCTCAAATCAGATGTACTTCATGTAGAATTGACACAGATAAATCCAGTCCATAATCACGAAATTTAGTAGAATCGGCAAAAGTACCAAAATCTATTCATTCCAGACGAAATGGAAAAGTTGTTGCAATGCATATTCATTCACAATATGACTCTAAATTTCAATTTTAAGTAGACCAAAATGACAATTTCTATTGAAAGTGATGTTGAGCATGCGACTAAGTTCAAATTTTGCTGGGCGGAGTTATGTGTGCATTAATATTGTTGTTTTGTGCTGATGAATCTGTACTTGTGTATATAGTTTGGAATACAGCATAAATTCAGTTACTTTGTTTCTTGTAGTGTATTTTTGTTTATATAATTAAGCCTTATGTAGAATAAGAAAATGAGCATATAATAAAAGGGTTACTCCATTTGTTTGCGAAAATATAAGCTTGTTTTGTCAGATGGATATACTGCACTCCCATGGTCGTGTGGTATATCCATCCGAAAAAACTTGTTCATATTTTCCCATACAAATGCAGTAACCTCTAAGTCCTTCTCTTGTTCAACTGATAAATTTAATATCTGAAAAGTACATATTTTGAAACATCACATCAAACCTTTTCCTGACCCGGAATCTCATCAGGGTCGTAAGAGGCTTTTTCAGCAACTGCTCTTTCTGTTTATAATGAGCTTCATCCCAGAGTTTTATCAGGTCTTCTGTATTGGTAAATTTACCATGCTGGAAAAATCAAAGTATCCATTACTGGTTCCACAAATGAATGTACGATTCCCATGAATAAATCCAGTCCTGTGATAATACAAAATTCTAGCACTCCAAATCAGTATCTTGCACTCCAGCTAGACTGAAGAGTTGATTGGTCAGTGATTTGGAGTGATTTACCCACTTCAATCTCAGAATTTAAAGCTGCTTCTGAGTTGGAGAGTGATATTTTTTACAACTGTAGGGCTTATTCTAACCAAATTAGCTGAATTATAAGGGCACTTAAATAAACCAACAATTATTTATATTTTAGTCCAGTTAGACCAATTCCAATTCATTCAAAATTCTTGGTTGCTGTCCTCTGATTAAGCAATCAAAATTAAAGAAGATAATTTTGGGAATTTTTTTTGGGTTGCATAACTGCAAATGTAGGATGTTTAATAATGTTTAAAATATTGAAGCAGGAAGAAAATAACTGGAAAAAAAAACATACCAAGAACTCAAACTACTTCAGAAGTGACATGGTTCAGCGAATTAAGCTTTGTCTAATCTATTATAAAAAAACCACAAAATTGTTTGATAACAGGTTTATGTCTGTCACATTTGTTCCAGTTCAGCGTTGTACTAATTAGATACTGCATAGTAAGAACAGCCCATACCTGCCCAAAATGAAGACTGTCGTACAAAGGACATGAATCCGCATTTTTACTTGACGTTACAGAATTTATGGCAATCAAAATATTTTTCTTGCAAAACAATTACATCAAAAGATTGTGCAAGGTGACCGATTAGGGATTCATTTAATCTTGTGCTATTTTCCTCATTGCCTTTTTTTGTTTATGTACATGTCTATTATAACACTACTATTCTATGCCAAAAATAATACAACTTCAAAGATAAGTACTAAGTTGTTAACTTTTTGGGTGAGAAAATTATTACCAATTTTAATGTTTGTCTGATTATTCCATAATAGCTGTACCATCCTTTCCCTTCATGGCTAAGTTGCCATAATAATGCATTTGTATTTAAGTATTGTAGTGAAGATGTACACAAACAAAATGTTGAAGAATTATGAGATTTTTCACATACACAAATTACATTTTAGAACTGAAACTTTTGGGAAAATAACCTACTACACTTTCACAAAATAATGAAAAAGAGAAATCTTGGAATACTATAGGAGTATTAATGAAGAAACAAATGTAAGGTTTGAAAATATAAATCATAATTACCCCTATTGTCAAAAATAAGTGTAAACTCTGTAAACACCCCTCCCCACATCTGGAAAAAAGGTAAATTTTCTGAATATCAAAGATTAATGGCAAGGCTTGTAAGTATGATGCATGATTTTCATGCATTTTGTTGATTTTATGGTGTGATATTTGAGAAATCAGCACCAATCATTCAACTGTACATCCTATAATAGACCCTGTACATATTGTGTAAACTTACTTATAAGTTGAGTTGAACTGCAAACAACAAACATCCTGATCTGCCCTTGCATAATGTGCCTGCAGACAAGGGTCTGTGTTGTTTGTTCTATTGATTACTCCTAACAAACTGCACTAAGATCTGCTGATATATTATGTGACGGCAGATCTGGGTCTGTGCAGTTTGCACTTGGACTTGACTTATAAGTGAGTATCAATGGTATGTGTGCAAGGGTGAGGGGGATTGGTATGTGTGCAAGGGGGAGGGGGACCTTAACTCATAAATAACATTAATAATAACATGGGAAATTAGGGCCATGACATAACTGATGAACTTGTTGAGCACTTCTTGTGAACCAGATATATACTGTGAATTCAAAATTCCAATGGATCAGTGACAAATACTGTTGCTTACTGTGAATCATTTGGTAATCACAGCTGAATTATATTCCTGCTCTACTTTGCCTAATCATAAATCTGACACATTGCTGATTTTCAACATACAGCTTACATATTCAAATCAAAATGGGTCTCCAATTAATCATTTCTCATCTAATTTGTTAAAAATTCAATACAGTAAAACCTGTCTATAGAGAACATACAAGACTACACAAATATGTCATTTATGGGCAAGTATCCTTTGTAAAGAGGTTAAAATAATGAAAAATATAAAAGGGACTTGTATGTGTCATCTTTTACAATCAGATACCCATAATTAGATTTATCTGCTGTGGCAGGTTTCACTTGCTTTGAATATTTCAGATTATTTGACACTTCTTGTAAAAACTGAAAATAATAATCAATGAGTACACACATCATTGAATCAAATTTATTTCTCTGAGTAATTGGTGCTATCTCTACCCTGGCATGAGGTCAGTTGTATGACAACTTAAAATCCCATCCATGGTATGCAAGTATGGAGGAGCTCCTATATTCTGGTGCATATGGCTCACACTTTCTCATGACAGTCTATTTAGCCACAATCCAGTGCTGACTGCCCTTGTTCCTGTGCTGCATGTGCCCCTTTGCATGATTGAGATTCCTCTCTTGTAACCACCTGTCACACTACCTGGTACCATACATATCTGTGTGCAAGTTACAATGAAATTGTTGTAGTACCTCCTACTATTAATTATTACTAAAAAAACATTGTTTATCAGATTCCTAATATTAAGCAACTTAAATTTCCAAACTAAGTTACAAAAATATGGAGAACACAAAAACAGATGTATTTTTAACAGATGTCTATCATAAATTATTTAAGAACTGTTATTTAACTGTTATTTTAATATTTCCTTTAATTCTTGTTCTTTATAACTTTTAAAATAAATTTGTTCACCACATTTATAAGAATTCGGAAACCATTAACAGCATGTGATTTATTGAAAGTCAAATTCTTACGTCTCTTGCTGAAGGTAAGCTCTGATGAGAGTCTGACACGTCATGTAATGTGGTCCTCCAAGGCTTGCCTGAAGACAACAATGTGTTGCCCTAATGTCTGCCTGAAGACAACACTGTGATACCCTAATGTTTGCCTGAAGACAGCAATGTGGTGCCCTAATGTTTGTTTGAAGAAGACAATGTGTTGCCCTAATGTTTGCCTGAAGACAACATTGTGGTGCCCTAATGTTTGCCTGAAGACAACAATGTGGTGTCCTAATGTTTGCCTGAAGACAACAATGTGGTGCCCTAATGTTTGCCTGAAGACAGCAATGTTATCATACACACAGATGAACACTTGTTAACATTATGTTGATGAAGAAGAAACCCAATAACCTTGAACAATTTTTTCTTCAAATTTTAACGGAGTCAAAAGTTTTTTCTCACAGAATGATGGCTTGAAAATACCATTTAAACTACAGTGGCTTTTTAAATTATGAGAGTTGTGTATACTATACCACAAAATCATTTAAATTGTGACAGTTGTGTATATAGCCTACTACAAATTTAAATTATGGGAGTTGTATATAGCATACTAAAAATTTAAATCATGGGAGTTGTATACAGCATACTACAAATTTAAATTATGAGAGTTGTATTTTATGGGAGTTGTATATAGTATACTACAAATGTGCCGCGTCAGATTCATTAGCCACAAAGGTAGTCCAATCTTAACAATGTAGAATCGGGGGGAAAAAAAACTTTAATTTTATTGGTACTGTGGGGGGGTGTGTGGGGAAAAGCAAGGCTACTGAATTACCGGGAACGGATTTCTGTACTTGACGGAATTTCGTCAGCACTGCACAAGCACAAGTGATAGTACTGATGTCAGTGATGGTGAGTGATGACATTTATGGGTTTAACTTCGGACAAACACAGTTCAAACAATCGGGGGGTTCTTTATAAGAATTAAGCATAACATCAACATACGACATTCATGTAATCGGAAAGTTTATATAAGAAAGAAAACACAGCGTTATAATACCACTACAGAGAGAGAGAGAGAGAGAGAGAGAGAGAGAGAGAGAGAGAGAGACCGACCGACCTTTATCAGTCTGTAAACTGCGTCGTATTCTTGTTCCTGAAACTTTTTAAATATCAATTCTTTAATATCTTCTTCTGGCTTTTTAGAGGTATCTGATTCTTTTTGTGCCATCTTTAATGAGCGTGATCCAATTACTTTCCCAAGTCACTGCGAGATATCCAGCAGACTCTTGCACACAGAAAAATATCGTACGGGTTGCAACTTATACCGCCAAAACGCACGCTCTTCGACGTTATGGAAAAATGCACGCGAATGATTGACAGAGAACCGGACTCAGGCTGAAGCAATGATCTTTTGTTTCTTGGTGAAGATTCTTGAATGACAGGCCCGGCCCTAGGGCAAGGCGAACGAGGCAACCGCTTGCTGCCTTGGGCCCCGCACATCCTAGGGCCGGGCCTGTTGAATGACATGCTATAAAACAAAGTTTTTCAGACCTCTTTTTACAAGATTTCGTTTAACAAATATTTTTATAAAAAAAAAACATTCCCCATAATCTACATCAAAGTATTATCTCAAAATGTACCGAATATAATATATTAAAATTTATCTGTGTATCGATACATTTGCTCCGATGAGAATAAATCTTTATATTTTATTTAATTATTTATTTATTCGACTAGTACAAAAAAATTATGTGTGGAGAAATATTTGCTAACAGCTTAACATGATAGGAACTATCCCCGAATACAATGTTAATGGCCAGTGCAGCTAATACATTTCTGAGAAAATTATGTAAAATTAAATTAACGGTTTGACGATATACAATTTCGCCATGTGCTCATTTCATTTACACATAATATAATAAACTGTGCATTACATATCAATAGAAGGGGCAATTTCTTAGGATAGTCTTAAACCCTCTGTTTTCACTTAACACTTAATTTCACAATTTTGACCCATTTCAATATAAAGCTTGAGTCCGATACATGTGAATCAAAGCGGTATATTTAATTGCCTAGCTAACATTACAAACTGTATGATCTGGCAAAAATATTCAGGATCCAGGCTACACTTTATTTTTGGCGAAGAAAGTTTTACGAAAATTTATGACAAGTATGACAGTGGAATGTAGTATGTCGGCGTTTTATGAGAATAAAAAAAGGACCAAATGCACTTTATTGTCGTGAAGAATCCGCAAAAACAATTACGTGCCAAACATTCAAGAAAAAGAAAAGATAAACAAAGCAAAACAGCAAAATTTTCGCATTTTGTGGAAGAAGTTTGCTTCTGATGGTGATATGCAACTTCTATTACTGGTGCTGCGGTTTCTGCATTGACAGCTGCATCAGCGAGTGTTAAAGAACGAAAATTTAGACGTTCCATATCATTTTATCTGTGGTTTTATATGGTTAACATCTATCTGAGAAAAAAATGAACTTAACGATGTGTGAAGTTTAACATTTTATCTAAGCGCCGTTAGTGAATATTTCATACTTGCCAGTAGTTGGCACAATTGTCAGAGAATGTATAGTGGCTTCGGGTGTATTATTATTTAGACACGAGTCCAACATATACTTTGTCCAAAATTGTATTCTCTTCTTTTAGACAAACAAATACTTGGGTTTATAACCTAATTCTATTTTGAATGGGAAGAAGATGCGTATATGAAACTGCTATATATATGTATATATACATTACCCGGTCAGTTTTCTACTAACTTACCGTCTATACTCGCTTATAAGCGTTAACACTTCAAAAAACATAGATCCTGATCTGCCGTAGCATAATGCGCCAGCAGATCAGGGACTATGCTGTTTGTTCCACTGATTACTCCTAACAAACTGCATAGACCCAGATCTGCCTGAGCATTATGTGACGGCAGATCTTAGTCTGTGCAGTTAGAAGTTAGACTTGGCTTATAAGCGATTACTGACGGTAGATTCTATGTTTGCTTCTACAAGACGTGTTAATTTCTTAGACAGATGGCTGCCTTTGTCTGAGGAGGTAAACTATACTTTTGTGACTAATCTGTACATTTTCATTTTATAGTAAATATACAAAATAGAACTAAGCATGCTCCTATCGCAAAAAAAAATGTTCAATAATTTAAACACAACATAATAAAGTTGAAAATAGTAAAGTAGAACTATTCCGTTAGACTGCAGCTTAAAATTTCAGCTGGCATCAATATATAGACAACGTGGCCGTACTGCAACTATGAATTACATAAGTCTGGCCTTATGCACGTAAGACATAGATCTAAGAGCGGTGCACTGGCATGCATTGGCATGTCCCCGTGCATAGTCACATTACATGGAAATGCACATGCATTGCACCTAAAATCCTGTAATTTACGTTGGTGTCCTTATGCACTAGCATCGAGGACTGGCTTTTTCTATGCAAGAATTCGTACATTGGTTTAGAAAAGATATTTCATTTGAATGTGTAAAATGATCGCACTCCTTTGTACAGGGTAACAAACAATCAACAACAACAAAAATCTCTTTGATAACTACGACATCACGCTGGGCTACCACATAAGTTTGGGATACCAATACTAAAAATATAAACAAAATTCACAGTAAGCATATGAGTTGGAAAGAGATTTAAAATATATAAAATCAGTTTATTTACAATAAATATAAAAATTTCTTATGCTTCTTTTTATGCTCAGATTTTTTATTATAAAAACATAATGTATACCTGCATGATATTATTTACAATGATGTTATGAACAATAATCATTCTTTTTATATAAAAATAATTCTATAAGAGTCATATTTTGGCTTCAAATTTACAATATCAACGAGTTTTCCGCAATGTACAGTTTTAGATCTGTGTAACATCGACAATTGGGCCCAATGTTTTAAAAGAAATTTTAGTAACTGATAAACTGGGTGAAAGTGAAATTTAAATAGTACGATCTTTTTACGCACAGGAGAGACCACGAAGATAAGAACTAGTGTAACAAACCAGCCATAACATTACTTTATTCTTTGGTACGTCAGACTAGAGGATATTAACAATATATTACGTTATAATCGTCGATATTTGTTTGAGTTGCCAAATATTATGGCCTTTGAAATTGTACTGAAATAAAAGGAGATGATAAAACCTGGAAACCTGATTAAAGCGAATGATCATGCAGATCATGGGTACACAACGAATACTTATTGGCGCAGTCGCTTTACCTTGAGCTTCGTGCAGAGAACATCAAATGCTAAGCAAGATGCCTCCTTCGTTTATTGGACGTCAAGTATGACAGTGTACTGGATCGAGTCAAAGTGAGTATGATATAAAATTATTGCCAAAAATACGAGTTGACATTCCTTCAGAAATCGTCCATGAATTTAGAAACCGAACGCGACAACTCACCCAATTCACGGTAAGATAAATGGACGAGTCGTTAAAGTTGTATTGGTTGCTATGCGGGTAAATCTTTATCATGTAATATAACGATGAAATTAACAATTCTATTTCTGTATTTGCCATTAACTAATTTTGCAGTCGAAATTAAAGTAATCGTATGGTACTGAAGGAAAACGTTTTCAAGTTTGTAATACTTGTTACCACCTTTCATCGCTTCGGAAACTTTTTATTTTTTGTTTTAAATCTGAAATCCTTTGGAAATACACAAGGTTGGAGTCGACAATGCTTTGTTAGAATTTGATTGTCGAATGGTATTCTAGATCTTTTACCATGCACCCCAAACTGAACAGCTTCAGCACGAGTATTGTGTGCATTGCCTGTCCCTGATTGTAAGTGTCTCAATTTATCATTCAAGATACTTGTTATTTGTCCTAGCCAAATCAGGTTACACGAATATTTGTATATCATAAAAAATATTGTAGTCATTTAACTTGAAATGGTCATTACTCCCATAATAAATGGCATGTCTTTCACCATTATTCTACTTCAACTGTTTACCTATGCATTATTATTATCTTTTTCACCTTCACATCAAATAAGACAGATAAATGTTCTGGTTCAATTACATGGGATTACGTAAGGAATATTGTCTACAAAGTTTGATCCCGTTTAATGTTGATACAATGTTGTGTTGGACTGAGAAATTTATGCCCTTGAGGTATTTTCTCAAAGTAATGAGGTACTATTTATTTACAGCACGTTGCCTTTGGCACACGTCATTTTGTTATTTATATGTTATAAAAACATCTCAGATTTCAATGACATTTTTAACCAACGTACACAGTAGCATCTCTCACAATTGCGATATATATGTTTTCTTCACCATTATAATGTTTTTAAAAATCATTTAGATTAAAATGTAGATTTTTTTCTTCAGTTTTGTCTTCTTTTATTGCCCGGTAGAGAAATCAGGATCAATAGACGCCTCAGGGCGAGAAGGTGCATATAGGGAAAAAAATATGATCCAGGTTGACTATCCTTGTTGTCTCAATCTTACATTCAAGTAATGAAGTGTCCTTGCAGATTTCATTAAACAGTTTTTCTCCGATATTCTTTAATAAGCGCCATGTTTAATTACTGTTCCTCAACTCCATAGAAAAATAGCATGGCCAGAGACTTAGAGTACATGCGAAACCGTTAGCTATTACTCCTCCAATAAATACTCTCCGTAGCGTCATAATACAGGTGAGACTTGTTAAGAAGCTACCCACTTAACGGATGCAGTCTTGTTCAGCTTTAAAGCTATCACGTATAATAATCGGAATACCCCAGATTATGAGGTCAATGGTGACGTTGGTTCAGGGGACGTTACTGGTTTACTCAGAGTGAGGGTCCAAATGTTCTGGACCAAGGGTCGGCAACTTGTGTTACATAGCATGCCACATTTTTTTTTCCGGATTAATTACAAAATGAACGAGCGCGTGCCACCAGTAAGAGAGTAACACTGTTAAAATCGAGATTTTTGGCTGCCCTTCGCGTGCCACACGAAACCTCTGGACGTTACATCTTGTGCTACGCGTGCCGTAGGTTGTCGACCCCTGCTCTGGACCAACAGAATAAGGAGGCTCTCGAGTGATCCTTCTGCAGGCTGGGAGGAAGGGACCACACGAGATCGTTCCTTCACCATTTGATGGGAGCTGTAAAATCGGAAATTTCTCATGATCATCAACTGTACGTACGAGATACATACCGTTATATATTTCATTTTGAACATGCAGTTCACTGTCACCATATGTACACAAATGAATTAGATTCAGTCTCATTGTATATGTGCAAATCAATCATAATCCATTTTACTTGTTGATTGATCATACATTGTTTATAAATTACATACATTGCTCATATTTGTTCATAAATTCCATGCACTGATCATACTTAGTGATGGATCCCCATATCAGTCATGTTTGTTGATAATTCCATGCAGTGATCATACTTGCTGATATATCCCTATATCAATCGTATTTGTTGATAATTCCATGTAGTGATCATATTTGCTGATATATCCCTATATCAACAGTGCCGGATTAAACCCTGTGGAGGCCCCTAGGCAGTCGAAATCTCTCCCCCCCCCCCCCGCAAATTGTCTCCTTAATACGTTTTTAATTTTACCAACCAACAATTTTAATAAACCAAATTTATTACACAAAACAAATATTAACAATATTATTAAACAAATTAACATATTATGTTATTAAACAAAAATTATTAAATATTATTAAACAATATTACACAATATTATTAAACAAAAATTTTCTTTTTTAATTTTAATAAACCAACAAAATTTTTCTTTCGAGATCAAATCAATTCAATATTATTTTGATCCGTTGTTTCGGGGCCCCTAAAAAGCGTGGGGCCCATAGGCCGGTGCCTACTCTGCCCATTTGGTAATCCGTCACTGTATATCAGTCGTGTTTGTTGATAATTCCATGTAGTGATCATATTTGCTGATATATCATTGTATCAATCATATCTGTTGATAAGTCAATGGCGTCACTAGGGGGGTGCGGGATGTGTGGACCGCACCGGGTGACACCATCAGAGTGGGTGACACCAAAATGACTGTCTATAAAATTTTTGAATTTTTGTGCAGGAAGGAGGTCCATGGGGGTGACACGATGAGTTACCGCACATAACTGTCTATAAAATTGTTGAATTTGTGTGCGGGAAGGGGGTCCATGGGTGTGACACCATGAGTTACTGTGCATGACTGTCTACAAAATTTTTGAAATTTTGTGCAGGAAGGAGGTCCATGGGGGTGACACCATGAGTTACCGCACTGCGTGACAACAACCCTAGTAACGTCACTGTGATAATTCCATACATTGATCATGTCCGTTGACATAAGAGATCATTTGTGATTCTTTGTTGAAATTTCATCTTTTTGATCGTATCCAGTTAGGAACGATGTCGTTTTGTTACATCAGTTGTTAGATTTTAGTATCATGCCTATCGTGCCAGATTCATTCATCGTTTTTAAATAAAAATCTAATTCACGTAATTGTGTCAAGAGTTCTTGTTAGATCTAATCCCACCGGACTTTATCCTCTTACAATTATGTCATTTTCGACGGTAGGTTAATTTTAGTTGCTGCTAGATATCAAATCGAAGTTTGATATAAACTTGATGATCAAGATCAATAATTTTTTTTTTTGTTTGTTGTGTTACTCTAAGCCGTGAATTACTCGATTTTCCAAGAGAAATACTTTTCATTATTCACTGGAGTGAAATGCCAGAAATATTTTTTAATTGCACCGTTAATATACTTATGGTAAAAAGAATTGTGAGCTTATTTTAGATGTCTGCGTGATCTACTGGTAAGTATGTTAGCCTAGCAAGCAGACGAACCAAGTTCAAATCTCACAACGTGCATTTACTACTTTTTCCTCAAGAATTATGTTAATACGGATACTTTCTGTGCAAATGTGCAGAAAAGAGCAGAAGGTAAACAGCAAACTACTGACATTATTAGTATCACGATACAGTAAGAAACATGCTACTTCAATTATCTGCCTTGTAACCCAAAGAAGAATAAATTATATGTTCCATTTCGTGGGTGAGAAACTCCTGCATTTTCACTCCTGGCACTGACTCTTTCACCTAATCGATGCAATATATCCATATTCAATCGTTTCAAACAAATATCCTCTCTACATTCTAGAAGGTGCATTGGATTCATCTTCATACATTCGGTGTAAAACAGAAGATATTAAGGATGCATTAAAATTGTACATGATTAGAAAAATGTGCTTAGAGAGATGCAGAATATAAATTGAGAAAAGTTTAAACGTCTCCATGATTAATCGACATTAAGTTGTTTTCATTACCCCTTATCTGTTTTCAGTGGTTTATTTGCTTTTTAATAGATGTATTGTGAATCGACTTCATATTTTTAATTATAATATCTTTTATCGTTCGTTCTGTGGTGTGATATATTAAGCTGCTAGGACATTGTCTATGCTGTAGTCACCTTATCAGGTTCTTCATGCGTACCATCTTATTGTTTACATGTGATGCTTTTGGATAAACTTTCTTTCATCCCTTTTATATTTTATATAGCACGCATGTTTTAATTACTTTTACCCGTTTTAATCCACTTCAGTAACAATATAGACTCCTTACTTTTAAAACTCTCAATTTTGTTAACTTTGCATATGTCATCTTTTTGTTGCATATATATATATATATATATATATATATATATATATATATATATATATATATATATATATATATATATATATATATATATATATAATTCGTGTTAGTTAAGCATATATCCTTCAAATTGTCCAAAATACATAAACGACTGGAACACTTAAAGTTAATGATCTGATTCTAAACATCCCTCAGTAAAGTTAGGAGGGTGGACATTTTTCAAAAATTGTTTTGTTTATTGAAAGTCTATTTGATCCGCCAATTTTAAATAAGTGTATATGTTGTCAGTAGCGGAATAAGTTGATCCATACCTTTGATCTGTTTCTTTCGCTGCGTGCTTCGACCGGAGTAATGTTTTGTTGTTTTTTTTTGTTATATATGAGATAGTTGTTATTGTAACTATCAATTAGCTTCGGTGAAACCGCAACCAATTTTCTCGTTTCGTTTTAAGTGAAATGCTTCTCCTTTCTAAATCTTTTTCGTTGTGTTAAACCTCTATTTTTAATTTTTTTTTTTTTTTTTATGACTGAAGATTTATTCTAAATCATCGTTTATGTCATCTCCCTTTCTTGTTTTTAATTTCTGAGTTGAATGTAATTTTGAGAAAATATCTTTCATTACCAAAATGTATTTGTCTCCTTCGTTTATTTTTCATGTCTGCCTGTCAATAATGTTTGTCTGCCACTTGTCATAACATTAGCTATAACAAATCTTGTGTTGAAAAACGATTTTTTTAAAAAAAAATTTGCCTGCACCTGCAATATAGGCTATATCTGAATCCGATAATGCACTTACATAAAAATATCTTCATTACTTCGATAAACACGATAACTTTTATCTGTCGATATATCTCTCTATTTGCTGCATATAATTGGAAATAACTATTAAGTTAGATGTATATACAACGAGAAAGGTATATCTAAGACATAATACACGAACTCGTGTTCTTTGGAAATATACGCCCAATTGCTATCTCAATTTGATTTTCAAAAATTTGCATATCACGTGTAATAATGCAGTTCCTATTTTGGCTACTTTCATTTTCATCAGCTTGGATAAATTTTCTGATGCCAGTATCATTCTTGCAATTTGTTTTGAAAACAAACATATTTATTGACACCGCTGCAACATACATGCGACTGTAACTTGCATCAACGCGCCCTTCCACTCAAAAGACCCGGATGCATCGAACACGTGGCGATGATCTCAGAATCAGGTTAAGAACCGATAAATGCAATCGCAAAACGCTCGGGCCTTTCCGCCAATGACCGGAAAAACACTTTAAGATTGATTTTGCTGTATGTGTTTCTCAGGGAGTATATAATCACCTTCCGAGGAATATGGATGTATGAGGATTAAGCTAAAGTGAATATTCACCACTTCAGGGTAGGTGTAACCAAATTCGAGAAAATTTCACCCATTACTAAAGTAGTCGGTACTGAATGCCTACATCACCTATATGACTTGTCCTTTATTGGTGACTGTGGCGTTACGAGAGATGCTAGAACGCCACCTGGGGAGCAGTTTAAGTATTTCAAAGTTGGAATGCTGTATATTACCGATTAGTCATCATTTTATCATCTCAGCGTACTTTCGTTTTCCTACCTGACCATACTTTCACTTTTTAATATGGTGTATACATCAAAGGTGAAAGCAAGGATTATTTGCTTTCCAAAGAACCAACAAAGATGCCGCTGCAAATTTTGATGCTGTTAGAATGACAGCGATTTAAGGTAGGTACAATTTTGTAGCTGGTCTGAGCATTAAATTAAACATTATAAGGTTTTTGAGGCACATAACAGTCGCCAATAATAATGCATCCGTTCTTTGCAGATATTGTGTGTATGTCTTTGTGCATCTTTAATGTTCACGTAATTGCACACCGTGTGTGTGTGTGTGTGTGTGTGTGTGTGTTTAATGTTTACGTAATTAAATGACCTATTCATGTTTAATCTGAGTTCAGCCTCAAATTATTTTTGTTCCAATAGAAAACCAACCCTTTAATTGACCATGAAATTACGAATTTTTATCTTTAGATGGGACATTTCATGGAATGCGTGCGTGCGTGCGTGCGTGTGTGTGTGTGTGTGTGTGTGTGTGTGTGTGAATGGGAGAAAATTATTTGAGGATGTACCGTATAGCTGATTTACGTTAATTGTTATTTATAAAGAAATACTGCCGGTTTGAATCAGGGGATGTGAAGAATTAAAATAATCATTTTTTTACGTCGTGTTTTATAGGTTCTTGCCTCTTTTTAGTAAAATCTTAAACATTTTTATATCTGTATCAAATGTTTTGTAACCTCTGTAGTCGTTTAAGAACTCGCCTATTGAGTTCTGTCTGCATTATACGCTCTCAACACGATTGACGAAACAGCAGATCGTCAATATTATGAGGCAATGTATCTTTACTATGCTCTTAACATGTTGTTTTATGGACCAATTCGGGCAAAACCGAATTTGTCTAACGTTTGATCGAACACAAATCAATTTTGTTTTATCTTCCGCTTCAGTGCATCGTGTGGTATCATAAAGAGTGGCAATCGGTTTATTCGTTAATGAAAGAAAGCGAAAGCGAAGGGAGTCCTTTCAAAGACGATGGGATCGTGTTTGACTCTAGTGAAACACATTGCGTTATCTTCTATGACATGTTAGGATAAAAGAAAATGAAATGAAACTATGATTTGCACAAAAAGGACATCATTACACGAAAAGGACGTCACTACACGAAAAGGATATCATTACACGAAAACGACATCATTACACGTAAAGGATATCATTACACGAGAAGGACATTATTATAACGCTAGTATTATTTACATTATTAAAAATGCATTTCCACCAAAAGGATCGTCGCGCGATCATTCTAAATACTAACATTTTGGTTATGTTAAAAAACATTCGAGATAAAAATCACAAGTCAAAGTCTTGTTAAACAAATATGAACACCCTGGCTATATTATGCTGATGACAATGCCACTTGTTAGCCTCATACTTATTTACTGATATATTTAAAACATGCCACCTCTGATTATTTGAGACATCGTATGTAGTTGTTTCATGACTGGATTCAGAAATTTTAATTTTACGTCACGTCTTCGATGTCGTTGAGTACGACGTGTTGGGAAACACCGTTTCTCCTTTGTTGAGAGTCGTTTCATTCAAAGTGGAATTCTGCTACTTGCAGCTGCAATGACGAAGACAGACAAATCATGTTCCACGTTCATCAAAACTGTGTACAACCTCATTATCTTCCTGTGAGGAAATTGTACTTTGACTCTGAGAACATTGGTATGAAAGGAGTTCTCAGATAAAATATTATATTCTCCAAAAGAAAATTCACAGGCATGCCATAATCTCTCTTCTTTGGATTGATCTTTTCAACCACAGATCAAGTCACCGACTGACATTAGCTTGATCTATATAGGGTCTTACACGAGTGTTCATTGTAAATGGAATATATGAAATGAATCAAATGTGTTGCTTTGCTAACCTTGACGAGCAAAAAGATTGAATTTTTTTGAGGAGCTTTATATTTTTTTAAAATTAGCACCAGTATATTTATCACATGAAACACAACATTTGTGGAATAGATTTGTGTTAAATGATTTTTAAGCATATTCTGATGCCTCAAACATCTTGTTCCCGCTTACATTACGTCATTTGTGAATTATGGAAACATTATTATACCAGTAACTAAGGGAACTTAGAGTTTATGAGCCTAAATATAACTATAGTGATAGGAGCACATATCGTTTTATATTTCTATCTATCTTACAGGTCACGCAGATGAACAGAGATATTTCAAACACAAATTTCCTTTCCCTGGTGAATGAGCTTGCGTTGGACAAAGCAGAAAACCAAGACATATGGTCTTACGTCCAATTTTTAAACGTCTGGCTCTGTTTTGCCGACCAAAAAGAAAAGGTAATCTCCACTGGGAGTACTGTGGAGGGAACAAAGATTAGGCTTGGTGAGGAGGTGGGAGATGTAGATCTTATGTTGGTTTCTGGTAAAGGTGTTATTCCCGAATCCTGTATGGAGTTTCTCCCCATTTGTCCTGCTTTCTTGTGCATCAACTGCACAAAGCTACCTAAGGATTTTAATAGCATGCCACTTATTAATATGACATACCTACCGTCATCGTTTCTGAAGAACCTTCATAAACAAAGCTTTGGTATTTTGAGAGGATTTATAAATATACTTACGACCTCATCAGTCGCCTCAAATGGCAAGATCTCGTTTGTCAACGAATCCTCTGTTGGCAAAGAACAAAACGTTATAACTGGAATAAATCCAGAGTCTCTTGGCTTGATGCCGTTGCCTCGAGATAGCGCGAAAACAATAGATACTATGGGCAGAACAATGTCTGAGCTTGTTAGGAAAATGGAGGTTAAAACTGGAAGAAAGCATAAAGACAATAAAAGGTTTTCCGCATTCGACAAATTACTTAAGGATTTCTTAGAAAGCGAGAAGGAATTGATAAAATGTGGCAAAGACAACGTTCCACTTTCTATGTTGTGTTTTGTTGCTAAGACTGCGTTTAATTTCTACAATAAGACGAGTCAACCGATCTTATCAAGTGAGGAAAGCGAAACAGACTCTGAAGTTGAACCAATTTCAGAAGAAGACGGTAGCCAAGTGCCATTAGGACCAAAAGTTGGCATAGATAAACTCCCTTTAAAAAGAGACACAAGAGACCGGGCTGAAATAAGAGACAAAGAGGAATATAGAGTTGTTCATGACCAACAGAAGATTTATTTGGATTTAGGCAGAACTGAAGGGTACTCTGAGGTAAATTATGCCAGTAGTGACAACGATTTAAGCTCCGAAGAAGAAACTTACAGTTCAAGATACTACAATGATTTAGACGAGTCGTCTGAGATGGAAGATATGGATCTATCAGATAATGTCCCCCAAAACACTGAAAATGAGCTACTTTTTGAAAGATCAAGCGGAAAGATGGATATCAAGCATGAATCAAAGGAAAGGGTGAAAAGTGCAACAGAACCGGTGGCCCAGGTGCTACACGACTTCAACCCTTTACATGGCAGTGACGAAAGCAGAATTAGTGCTTTCTACAAGAAGATGAGCTCAACCGATTTTGTTCCAGCTTTTAAATGTTCCGGTTGGCCAAATCCATCAGTTGATTGGCTAACAAGGCCACGTTTGTGGCCTTCAGAACGACTTGTACGTGAGATTTTTCAACTCGGTTTTCACGTAGTAGCAAAAGCACCCCCAGCTTGTGTTGTTCTGAATGACGGCAACTTCACAGAGGACAAATATTTTCGATTGTCTTTCTCAATTGCTGAGATTCTGCTCTTTCAAAACATGTCCATTTGGCAGCGTCAGTGCCTTCGTGTGCTCAAAGCCTACCAGAAAGGAATGTTACAAACAGATACAAAACTATTGACTTCGTATCACTGGAAAACAACAGTATTATGGCTTAGTGAGAGGAAGGAACCATCTTTTTGGACTGAAACTAATCTAATGTCGTCGGTAACTGAGGCACTTAATGACATGGTAGGATACCTTTCCAGGAAATGTCTCCCGCATTATTTTGTACCTGAAATGAATCTTCTTATTGGCTGCAACAGGGACGAATGCAAGATTTTACAAGCACAGATCAAATGTATTGGCGAGTGCCCTGTAGAAACTCTTCGAAGATGTATTACCCAGCCACAAACCTCCGAAAAACACTTAATATTTTCAAGAAAAAACATCGAATGCCTCAGGCTTATTTCACAGGAGACGGACGGCTCGAGTGTTATGAACACATTCAAAGAAGATCTTTGCGAAGAGTTTATAGAAGGAATAGAATCAGAAAAGTTGAATCCATTTTCAAAACGTTCATTGTTCAGAGGATTGAATCTAGCATTTGAGGAGGTGCAAACAATTGCTAAATATAAGCTCATGAAAAAAGACACAAGTCAGTCTAAGATGGAAACCATGTCTAAAATACTTGGCGATTTCTCCTCTTGCCTTTCTAATATTCTCCCAGAAGATAGCACTACTGATGTGAACCGAAGGTCAGATGAGGGCAGTACTGAAGATTCAAGTGATGACGAGAAAAAAAAGATGAAGAAGTTCGGGAAGAATTTTACCTCTTTGCTCGAGACTGTTACATCGGTAATCTTTTCCAGCAAAGGTAAAGACTCTCCTGTTGCCTCTACACCAAGAAAAATGTCAAAAGAAGCTAACAACGAGCAAGCTGATTTAGAACTTGATTAAGTCACGTATGATGTGATACAGAATCAGGTAAACAGAGAGTATGAGCGATGTTTCCTCCGTTATATAATGTATATATTTTTATAATTATGCTGGGTCATCCTTAAGTTTTTGTATAGACTTAATCAGTTTGAGGAAAGAAACAAGCTTAAATTTAGAAACTTTCTAACAATCTACAGCTGCGCCTATGTGGAACCTTTCGTAAAAAATTGAGTACAGCGACCTACTGTTATAGATGTCTGACGAATACTCCTTACACAAGTCATGATGGGTAGTACTGGCAATCTGATTTTGAAGTGACTAATTAATTGCTAAAACAAAGTTAGAATCTTTGACATGAAAATAGTAACTTGTAATAAGTTTAAGATTTGTTTTTCATTTCCACCATTGTACGCTATAGATGTTCAAATAGAAGTTTAACCTTGCTTATTATATAGAATATTTAATGCTTTTATTGCAATGGCCAGAAAAAACGCTTTCTGATATGATAAAATACATTTTTATGAATACCTGTAGAATATTCCAGCTTGACTGTCTATACTATGCTATGAAACTGCATAACAAAGTAATGGCATTTCGTTCTACAGAGGACTGTCTGCATTAGTTGCCGCACGAAAGCGGTTACTGTATTAAATTTACGTATGCTTGATTATGTGCAGTAGTTTCTATATTAACAGAATAATGCTTGCGTTTTGACCGCATCGCTACCATAAAAAATTGCTACACAAAATCAAGAATAGGTATACATCGTGTGGCAACCTCTTCCTTGAAGCATCTGGTGCAAATCCTCTACTCAAAATCTAGTTCTTCAGTTACTTAGTTGTTTGAGGTACTCTAAGTAAGTAAACTAGTTTCCGATAATTGCTCATATTTCGATTCCAGACAATGTCGATATTTCTTGAAACGTTCCAGTTGATAGAGGATCTGTTTTAACTAGACATGTTCCTCGACGACAACGTATCACGCTTGGTCCAGTTTTGGTTATACCTGGAATTGACCAGTGATGGCATCATCTTAAGCGGTGAAACTTTTGCGGTCTCATACCTTAGTTCTAACATCAAGAGATTCTTGTATAAATGGAAAATTATCACGTGGTCGTGAAGGCTGCCATATGTGTTTAGTTTGAAATAGTTCATGATAAGATGTACATATCGGTAGTCATGATCTGAAATGTTTAAATTGAACGTACTGAGTAGACGTTTTCTTTATCTGGAATGGTTGTTTCATTCAACTAATCAAGCTAATCCAAATACCTGTATGGGTAAACGTCTTTGCTTAGGAATGTACCCTGCAGATTTCAAAGTGTCGCGATGTCTCGGTAAATTACGTAACCTCTAAAAGTTTGGCTTGCTGCGCAAGATCTTGATCCATGAAGCGATAACTGTATGTAAAAATAGTACTTAGGGCACAACAATGACACTTTGCTGACAAGGCGGATGAAAATAATAGATGCCATCATGAAAGCATGGCCATATACTGACAAGGGGGAATTTACCATTAGTCCATGGGATTTAATATTATTAAGGTCTTATGCTAAGAAGGCGAATTGAACATTGGTTAATAGGATTAACATTAGTATGGATCAATGTTGACCAGGGAAATTTATTACAAACTCATTCTTCCAAACAAACATTATTTTATATTTTCCAACCCTGGAGTAAAACGGCAGCCTTCAGTTTTAACTGTTATAAAATATCCAGTGTCGATGCTGAATGGAGCAAATTTGCTTCTTCACTTATTTCATTTTTTTAATTTACAAATGTACTGTTTTTTGTTTTTGTCACCCTAGAGTCAACACACTCGCCGAACTGCTACCTATTGTCGTTTCGATAAACATTGGCAGACTTTTTTTTGTTAAATATCCCATGTGGTTGCTGTATTAGGCCAACTTGGTCCTTCAGTTTGTTAAAAAAAATACTGTTTTCGTTTTTAATGCCTTAGATTTAATACACTCACGGAACTGTTATCTATTATCGATTCGATAAACCTTCGCAGAAAAGTGTGTTGCAAATTGTCCAATGGTATCGCCGTAAGGAGGGAGTCTGATTATTCACTTTATTTCATAGATTTACTGTTTTCTCTTTTGTCGCCCAAGATCTGATACGCATACGGAACTGCTACCTGTTGTTATGTGCTGCTGATGAAAAGGACAGCGATTCATTGCTACGCTGTCAAGTACATTACTACACTGTCAAGTACATTGCAACACTGTCAAGTACATTGCTACGTTGTCAAGTGCATTGCTTCACTGTAAAATAAATTGCTTCACTGTCAATTACATAGATACAATGTCAAGTACATTGCTTCACTGTCAAATACATAGATACACTGTAAAGTACATTGCTGTTGTGCATGGTACATTTAGAGTCCGTGATTGTAAATAAAAAATATTTTTTGTCCGTGGAAATGCGGAGTGACTATAGAAAAGAAAATGAATTGATGAACAAAATTTTTATTGCAATATTTTTATCTTTTACCTTTAAAATACTTAAATGTAACAAATTAAAACAGAAACCTTTTTGGGCGAGGTTACTTAAGTTTTTCTTTGCTCAATTATTTTTTGTATCTACAAGATATCGATATACTTTAGTTTTGTTTTTTTGCAACTTGTCTTAACCTGACAAACTTACAATATTATTATCAAAAGGTTGTACAGGCATTTTAAAACATTAGTTCTTAAAAGGATATATGCAAGGCCTAAACGTTCTATTCAGCGAAGAAGCAAAGTGCGTGCTTCATTGTACCCTTTGGATCCTCATAAAAAATCAATGAAGAGATCGAAAGAAAAAAATAAAAGAACATGAAAAAAGACATTTTTCAAAACACAGATCACGACTATCCAACACATTAATTTCAAATCAACATTTGTGAACAAAAAAAAAGCAAACATGGGGTATTAGGGCAGTCATTCCTCTTCATGTACAGTATTTTAAAGTTACAAATACAAATACAAAATGTTAAACAAAGAACGTATTTAACAGGCTGACATAGTTGAGAGGTAATATGTGACTTCCAATCATCTAAAACACATTACGTTTCTGAGCTAAAGAAATCATATCTGTAACAAGCACGTTCATATTTTTCATTCATTCTAGAGAAATCACGTCCAATCAACTCAGTAATTGTTCTAATGGGAATCCAAGGCTTCGTTAATGAAGAAAATATACACCATAGAATAAAATCATTCTAATCTCTCATTACTGAACTGAGTGTATACAGCATTTCTTCTCATAAAGTCAGTGATATCGTCTTCCATCGGTGGTAATCCAAAGGAATCAAAATAGTTAACGATGTGGCAGTTGGGAAGATAGAATATCACCCAGTGGGTTCCTGGTTGATGTCTGATGCCCATGTTGATGAGATAATGTCGAACGTCTTTATATCTTGATGATCTGTACGAGGGGATAGAGCTGCCTCCATGATATAAAAATAGTTTTTTTTTTTTTTAAATGTTAAAACAGGCTTTAATTTGCCTTTACCCATTCTGGTATTTCTATATATAATCTTCCTTTAATATGTTACTGATCTAAGTGCAATGTTAAGTGAACTGTTTTACTAAACCCACATTTTGTATCAACACTTATTTCCTGTCAAAATTTTGCTTGTGGTATTTGATGCATTATATTAAATATTTTTGTATGTGATCTCTGTTTATAGTGTCAGATGGATTTACCCTGTGATACCAGGTTTTAGTTGACGCTAATTGTGCTGTTGTTTCTGATGGTATTAACTGTTAATGTGCTGTTGATTCTGATGGTATTAACTGTTAATGTGATGTTGATTCTGATGGTATTAACTGTTTATGTGCTGTTGATTCTGATGGTATTAACTGTTAATGACAAAGCTAACTTAACCTTTATCTAACCGAAATCTTTCATCACTCTACTTATCATCGTTTCTTTCATCACTCTACTTATCATCTTCGTTTCTTTCATCACTCTACTTATCATCTTAGTTATGGTGTTACTCAACTACAAGTGTCATACAATTTTTGATTATTCACTTATAACCTATAATTCTTTTTGCCCGATTAAATGTGCGCAAGAGATTTGTCCTATGTTTGTTTCCTTTTCATTTCTGTGAACGTTTCTAAGTTTTCAGCAAATAGGTGACAGTATAGCTACCTATTTTACATTTGTATTAATTAATGTTTCACTTATTATACTATTGTCACCGTAACTTAAATAATTATAAAACTTACTATTTCTGTGAGCAAACAATGTTATTGTTGTTGTTGTCGTAGGGTTTAACGCCATTTTCAGCACATGATAGGCTATACATGGCGGCCAGTGTAAATGGTGGAGGAAGAACCCGCGAAAACCACGGAAAAAACCACCGACCCACAAGAAGCTACTGGCAAGCTTTCTCACATACCCACATTGTCCGAACCTGAGACTCGAACCCACGCAGACAGAGGTGAGATGGCAATGATCCGTAACGGTGAGCGCTTTAGACCACTCGGCCACTCGGGGTCACCGAGCAAACAATGAACATTTGTTATAAACTTTCCACATTCACATAGTTTCATGATATTTAAACATTCTGTACATCGTTGGAATTTTTTATCTAGTGTTTTTTCATTGATCAATTGGTTTTTGTAATGCTACACATATTGTATCTAAAAATCTTCATTTACCTTTTTGTAGTTTTACCAATGACTTGAACGAATAATGTTCTAAAAATCATAATCTTCTTTTAGAGTTTTCAAGCGATCAATTCTCGTAATAGTTTATGGTTCGTATTCATTAAAAATTGAAAAGGTAAAATGTTCCATCTATTTTCTTAAACAATTTTTAAGAACTTTTTGCAAAACCAATGATTTTCTGTTCACAAATATATGAACAAAAATGAACCAATTTTCGCGTTATTGGTGATAATTTGAATTTTATTGCTATGCTAAAGAAACCCGTCTTGAAATGTATTTTTAAAAATAGTTTCATAATACTAATTATAAAGATGCTTATATTTTATGATGACTTACTCCACTTTGTTTTGAGGTGGTTGCTTAAACTTTGAAGTGACCAATTTTTTGTTTTCCATGTTCTGCTTTCATCTTGTCCTCAGTGGTAAAAAGGTTCGTCAGATCATTTCTATTTTATCGGTACATACTTTTTAACATTTATATTGTATTATTTAAAATATATTCATTCTTGTGCAAATCTTCTTGTGCATTGCGAAGACTTATCAAAATGGTACTAACAGCTGCCTCTGTTAGGATTGGTCAGCCTCGTGTCAGGATAATGTGATTGGGTGGGATGCTACATGTCTGTGGCATGATGTCCCAGTGCGAGACATCACTATAAACAGCCACACTGCAGACGTCGTAGCGATATGATTGAAAATTATTAAAGCTACGTTAAAAATCCAAATCACACACACACACACACACACACACACACACACACACACACACACTTGTACATTGTGAATTCATCATTGTAAAATATTTCAGAAATTATCCGCCTCCATTAAGTCTTCTGATTTGTAGTCAAGCTGGATAACCTATTATCAACTGTCTTATTTTAAAATCTCTTCTATGAAAAGAAATAGGTAACTCTTTGAAAACGAAAGATTTATGTTGTAATATCTTAACCGTCTAACCTATTTTATATTTAAAAATTCCATAAGCAATGGTTGTTATACAGATGAATAGGTTACTACAGAATCTAGATCTATTGGTTTCTTTCTATGCTTCGATTTGGATGATGTCTGTCCATGGTAAGCGTTCTTCTATTCCTCAGTCAGTTTAGACAATGCATCTACCCAATTCCTATTTTCATTTTGTAGAACGTAATTCCACATTCTAGTTTTCAAAGTTCTAGCAAAAGACATCTTATTGCCATTATACTTGGAAAAATATTCAATGTCCTATTTTTCCATAAACTCCTTCGGTTATAAAATTTTTTCCTTTCATCGTAAGTTATGTTTGATGGTTTTCGATCTTTGAATATACATGTATCGTATTTATGTCACGATCTTTTCTTGATTTCATTTAGAAAGCCTATTAATGATAGAAATACATTTTCCTGTTTTTAATGGACTTTACAAAATAGAGGTACATAACAGAAAATGAAACAAAAAAATACAGGCAACTAGACAGAAAGTGGAACAGAGGACAGCTTATACGGTACTTTCCTGAGCAGTATAACCCCAGAGGAAATAGGATGGACATGTTTCTTTTTATGAGTTAGCAGCAGACTTACAGCTGAATAAATAAGGCTTCTAGATCAGACTATTAGATTATACATTATATCTAGATGGAAAATACAATAAAGAACAAGTATTACATATTCTGTTTCTGATATTCAAAACGCCATCAGAAAGTCATTAAAAAAAAATAATTTTAGGTGAGCAAATTTATGAATCCAATGAAAACCTTACAAAAAGATTCAAATATATATCACAGGATACAAAGTTTACACTGTAATATCCATTTGGTGGTGGAGATGTATTTTTAAAGCCCAATGATATGGTGATGAAAACTAATAACATAGAAGGTTAAAATAATAATTACTAATGACATCAGATTAATTTACACTATTTGATGTGAAACATTTATTTGGGTCCTAGGGCTTGCCATACACACTCTTCGAAAAGGTTCCCAATCCCCGGTCTGGACTGATGTTTTCTGTACCAACCGCAACGTTAACCCCAAACACAGCCACCTCACATCACAATGGACTGGTCCAAAAATGTAACCCCCACCCCGTGTCTGGAACCTCATGGGTGCATTGTGCCTTTTAAGCTCAAGACACGTGGTTCATATCTACTATGGGCTGATCCAAACATTTAGGCTCCCCGGGGTTTGAAACCACCTGGGTGTATATATGGCATGCCCTTGAGCCCAAAACAGGTGTTTCACATTTAACCCAGCTGACTTTTGTCCCCACGAGCGTCCATCTCCACTGCAGCTGTACTTAACGTCCAACCCAAACGGAACATCGCTAGGCCATTTCCGTGAAGTCGTAAAATAACATTGGAAGTAGTTGCAGGAATACACATTAATTTGATCTGTTTCGTGAATCGCCACTGGCAGAGTGCACAATCTGTTTTACACAACGAAGGCGGAGAATGTTCCGATTGTGACTGTCTTCTTCCACTGCCATATTGTTCCACGTGAACGAAAGTAGTTTAGAAAGTAGTTCAGAATATAGTTCTCAATGGTGAATGATTACATCCGAGGTTTCTTACTCGACTTGACGGAAAAAGCCGAGGATGTTCCAATTGATATCCTACCGTCATCATTTTGATAATGCATTACTCGGGTGTTATTTTTAACTCAATTAGCCGAAAGCATTACAAAATTATTGATTGCTAAGGGCAAACTTGTTTACCTGACTAGGAGAACTGGGTTTAAACATTGTATATTTTAAGGCCCTCTGCTAATAAATAATAAAACTTAGGTAAATATTTGAGCATTCTGTGTGCTAAAATTTAAAACCAACATGCAGCCAATAAAATAATGTTTGACGAAAACACAAGGAATGCTCAAATTGGCCAGTACAACACAGGTCAATTGCGCATTATCATCAATTATAAGCTCTCTTCGACCCTAGTATATTCACAGCAGTCTGTGTCAGCAGGTCCTTACATGAAGGAAATTAAAATGCATACCAGAGGAGGTTATTGGTAAGGTAAATCTGAAACATAAAGTCTTACTGAAGTCAAATTTTTCATACAGTCATGTATAAAATTTCATTAATGGTCACTTTATGCTCATGGGCCTACAATGGCCTCATTCCTCAACAGAAAGGTCCTCTTTCCTTTCCATGTTTTAAATCTATGGGCTCATTTTCCTTCCCAGTTTACTAATTGTTTGGAGCCGCTGAAGCTCAGTTGGTAGAGTCTCAGACTCTAAATCCAAAGCTGTCTGGGTATATCAAAGGGAAAAGCACATAGTTTTCACTTCCTTTGCGTAATATAGCAAATAACATGTTAAAACGGCCGTTAAAACGCACAAAATAAACAAATTGTTTTATTCACTGGTTACTATTTTGTGGAAAGTTTAGTAAAAGTTTAAATATTTATATTTTAGAAATGGGGCAGTGGATTTTATAAAGAAAACAACCCCCCCACACACACACCCAAAAACCCACCAAGTATCTAAACCACTTTAACATGATATTATTCAAGGTATATACTAATGCGATAGAGACACAAGTATCATGAAGATTGTTTACATATAAACTTTTAGATATTTTTCTTGATCAATTGAAATTAAAACAATTGCTTCATCTCACGATGCCAAGAGAATGGACACCACCATCCGTTCAAATCCCCCCACCCTCCCTTGCAAAGAAACCCAAAACTAAACAAAATACCTTCACAACAACAATTCTTTCGTATGCTGAATTGTTCAGATCTTGAACAAAAGTCCAGATTTCGGTTCTATCTGGTAAATTAATATTTTACGTTATGGTGATCTTGTCTCGGGTCAAAATTCAATGGACTAGACAAGATGTGCCCTTCAGCAATCTGTAGCAACCTTAATGTTTTTGTCATTGTTTCTTATTCTCCAACCGTAAGGCGGATCACATAACGTTATGGTGTTGTCCATCTGTCAGCCTGCCTGTTCCCTATTTGCTTTCAAGACAATAACTTGAGTTCTCCACTCTCTGCGGTCACCAGGCCGACCAGTCCTAACACTAACCTCTTAATGCTGAGCGACAAACGAGGCAGCTACTAGTGCCATTTTTAGAAGTCTTTGGTATGACTCGGCTGGGGTTCGAATCCGCGACCTCCCTCATCCAAGGCGGAAGCTCTAACCACCTGTAAAAAAACAAACAAACAAACTGATGCTGTTGTCCGGGTAGGAAATTTTCCTCTCTGTGTGCAAATAATCGAAACCAAACTCCGCTCTCTGTAAGCAAGAGTTGTTTAACTTTTATGCTTCGACCAGACACTAAACAAGAGCGTCGCCTATGCACTTTAGAAATGATAAATCATTTTTATTCATGTACCACATTAAATTTCAAAAATTAAATCTTTGATTCAAACTAAAGATGGGCGTAGTGGCCTTTTCATATGAAAACGTTATTAATAAGTCTTAAATCGGACCTAAAATAAAATATGGTATGTGAAATTCAGTGTACGAAATATTGTAAAACAACACTTCTTGAAAATAAAATCTATTTAAAATACTGAAATGTAAAATTGTTGTTTTGTTTTTTATTATTAATTAACCAGACGAAACGTTTTCATTTTGCGGAAAGAGTAGGTGGCATATGCATGATACATAAATATTGTATCATCATCGCTTCACTTAAAGCGTCATATAATGATACATTACATACGAAGAGGACTTTGAAGGTCGCCCAACACGATACACGTGAACAAACTGCAGTATCAAAGAATGTCTTAGGATTTATAAATGTATCTATTTGAAAAGTACAGCCACATTCTTTAATTAGAAATTTACGAAAAGCTAAAATAAGTGACGATACCTGTTTTTTCTCTAGTCATGTGGAGCACGATTCATTTAGTTCTTTATGCTTCTAGAATGGATTTGTACATGACATATTTAATTTAAAAATGAACTTATCTCATCAGAGAGTTCTTGTAGCTGAAGCTTTCTCCATCCTCCTTCTGAATACACACGCGGCACACATATGTAAAATTCACAACACTCAAATCGCTGAACTCAGTACCGTCAAATTTTGCATGAACGCAAATTTCACATGCATCATATTAAAGATCTATTAGTGTGCTCACACAACTTTCGTTTATATGATAAATTTAATCTTCTAAATGTTATTTTTAAAGGTATTATGTCAAATACCTCATCATTAATGAAAATAATGACCACAAAACATCGATTTTTTATCGCACAAAGAAAAACGCTCCTAGCCGATTTCGTTCTCGGCAATTTCCGTAAGACAAAGCGGAAGTGACGTGCTGTAGGGAACTGAACATTTCTACTTTCGTCGTTAGTTGTATTCAGTAGATGGTACCGTGCGTTATCCGACCAGTGACAGGCGAGATAGTCTGCAGTGACCATTTGTGAGACAACGATTTCTATACCGTCTATAAAATTAAAGAGTCACATGGTATTACGACCATCAGACGGCTCCTGCCAAATGCAGTACCAAGCGTGTTTTCTCGCCAGATAACTGAGTCCGTGAACACCAGATCAACTAGTCCGAGTTTCCTCTGACCCTTGCCACCCCATTTTTGATATTTGGACATTTATGTTGGGGTGTAGGGTCAGAGTCCATTCCCTATTGAAAAGTTGGAATTCGCCGACACCATTTGGTGTCGGCATAGGGTAGCCGCTTACTAACCGGCCTAGCAAACTTTAACGACCTTTCATCGAGATATACCTGCATGAAATCGATAGGAATATGATTTATTTTCTCAGATATTGCAAGTATAGCATTCGTTATATCTTTAATCCGCTGACAGACTAGCCGAAACTATAGCGTTGATGAAATTTGACCTGGAACTCGCCATTTGCATTCCGAGTCACATGACTACACAAATCTCGGATTAAAGATATAACGAATGCTATACTCGCAATATCTGAGAAAATAAATCATATTCCTATCGATTTCATGCAGGTATATCTCGATCAATGAAGTGAAGAGTAGTTATGACACGGAGAAAGAGGGACTTTCTAGAGCCATAAAAAAACTGTAGAACCACAGTGTAGGTGGACACTATTATTACAGACAGGCATGTTCAGAACAGAAATGGATCAGAGAGAATATAAGAGCCACACACTATTATGATGTGTGACATGTAGCCAAGGGTATGTAGATATTGCAATTTTTACAACACTGAATGATACCATTTGATAAAAATCGTATACAAGCACATATAGTAATATAATAGTTCTATGTTTAAAGTTATATTAAAGTTGGACAGTGAACATATCACTAGGAATACAATCAGCCCCCCTCCTCCCCGGCCCTGTACATACACACACAGAATGGAGAAACTAACTAGAGCAAAGCAACTCGAACTTGAAAGATTTTAATAAAAACAAAGCTAACACAGTCTTTTTTGTAGCACATAGCACATATTCAAAATCATATATCGCAACAAAAATTATTATTATTATAATTCATTCATTCATTCATTCATTAAACTATGATTTATATGTATGTTAAATTGAATACTAATTAAGTCTTGTTTCCAATTCCATTAATTCTCTTTGGTAAATTATCAGTATGAAAATAGGCAGTGGATGACATTTTTCAGTTTCATTAATTACTGGGATAACAATTTTTTTCCAGACTATGTTGAAGAATTGATGGCAGTGGTCAGAAGCCGTAGTCAGTTGAAAGACAATTATTGCCACCTCTATGCAGCCATGTATCTATTATGACTGAAAATAGAATATACAGCAAATTTTTAAACTTGAATAAAGTTCTGTTATTTCATGTATCCCGGTTTTCTGTTACTTATTTCATGTTTTCAGAGTCAATGCCTTTAGCATAAAATTAGATTTTACTACAACCAGTGTGAGGAAGCTAAATGAATCAAATGTGAACATGGACAGACAGCAATGTTTTTAATGTCATAGTATAGAATCTGTTCAAGAAATGAAATTACTGAGGATTAAAGAATTTTTCATGAGAATTTCCAAGATAATGGACGAATGATTTTAGCATGATCTATTCTCAAAATGAAAGGTCTGGGTAAAAATTCCACACTCAAGTAAAGTGATAGGACCGATACATTTTGTTAATAAAGGAAGGATTTTATGAAAAGGACATATTCATCCAAGCAAACTGTATGAAATCTTGGATGATCAATGATACAATCCACTTTGACCTCCTCAGTCTTATTCTAATCTCTTTACAGCATGTTCCTGCATGTTAAAGTATGATATATATGTATATGTGATGCATGGTTAGACTTTTGTTCTTCCTTTTGTACCACAGTAACATAGCAATAATCAGCAATGTATTATTATTATTATTATTCTCAAGATTTGTTTCCTCATAAATCTGCATACTTCCTTTGCCACTAGTATTATACACCTAGATCCACAGAGAAAATATATGCTTGATGAACATCTGGATAAACCAGGTCTATGATTACTTATTCTTTTTATTAAAATTCTTCAATTATACTATCTGTGGAGAGTAGTAAACAATCACACCCAAAGTACATTCGGGGTCTGCATTTCATCACGGTTTAAAAGAACAAACTTATCATAAAGTTAATAAAGTATTTATTTCTACACCTCTCACAGTCTGAGTCTTAAGTGTTTAACTTTTAACACCACTAGTTACTGATGAACCACGCCCACATGACAATCAGCTCTGAAGACATCCAAGTTTCGCCCAAATTCGTGCCCTTCTCTTTTCATTATGAAATTGAAATAACATTAACTAAAGAATAATAATAATACTTGCCATAATGATAATAGTAATTACCAGAATGAATAGCCTAAGCGCTACTCAGCCTCATTATGCCCTATGTCCTCTTTAGGGTCCTCGTCTACGTTCTCGTCTCGTTCGGGCTTAAATTGGTACTGTCTAACCTAAGCGAGCTGAATTTTCTTACGATTCATTACGTTCGCCATCTTCTAGGAGTTCACCTTCCTCACACGACGAAAATGAGCATGACAAATTTGCCGTAATTTCGCTTGAATCATCACTAAATTCACCTATCATCACCACATACGCTAAACTTGAGGGACTGCCTGACAGTACGTCACATCCGGAAATCCTATTATAACCGGAAGTATACAAATATTCCCGGAGCGTTTTTCGTAAAACATTGATAAATGCACACATTATCTTCATTTTCTTCTCTTTGAGTTAAAATATGCATTTTTAATGCACATTTCTGAATTATTTAGTGAAAAATGAACATTCTGATATATAGTGTGTATTACACTCTAGTAGACCTTTAAACTAAACCGCACAAGGATGATGTTCAATCCTGGGTTTCTTGCGGGCCCGTGCCGAGGTCATTTTGTTACAAATGCGATTATGTCACACAGATTAGTAAAACGTCAAAGAATAAACGTTGCTTAGCAAAGTGAAAGCATAATTAATTAAAATAAACGTGAAAGCTAAGCTATTTAAATAAGTCAAATAATTCAGAATTTTAAAAGAAGTACTTTATCAACTGACGTTGATAATAGAATAATTAACATATCTCGCAGACAATATTATATAGGAATGAACATTCAAATCATGCCTGTGTTTAATTACGGGCAGCAGCATTGTTTTTCACACATCCCTTCAGGCCCGGCCCTAGGATGTGCGGGGCCCAAGGCAACATGCGGGGCTCAAGGCAGCAAAAGCGATGAGCGGGGCCCCAAGCAAAAAAAAAAAAAAAAAAAAAAATT
>JAECUM010010470.1:0-145412 GCA_016617855.1 Megalonaias nervosa | reverse complement strand
TGGGCCATCTGTATGAAGAGAATACTGAGGCTTCCAGGTCAAATAAAATTCGCGGTAAATACGGGGGGGGGGGGGACGGGGGCTGGCCAGCTCTGCCCACCCCACCGCTATTTCTTGGATCCGCACCTTGCTGGGCCTGTCAGTTGCCTAGATCGTCCCTACAGACGAATAATGACAAACACTATAGCCGTGCAGAATACCGTGAGTGCAAATTATGGATAGTTTGTATTAATTTATTACAAGCTACATACATATTTTTTAATTAAATCGTTTTGAAAATGTCGAAATGTGTTCAATTTTATCTGCTCAACGACGTTATATTAAGGCGAATGTTGCTTTAGAAGTTGGAGGTTGTCCTGACAAACAGATTAAAATACATCATCGCCGACAAAAAATGTGCTAAAACTTATTTGGACAGAAGCTAATTGAAAACAAGAGGCTATACGCTTTGTTAAATATATATCTCCAACTACGGGTCAGAGAACCCGGGTGGACAAGTCTCAGACTCGGCCACAGTGGGTATGAAAGAAAGCTCACCAGTAGCTCCCCGGTGGTCAGTGGATTTTCCTGGGGGTTTTCCGTGTTCTTCTTCCATCAGATATACTATAATAATGTAACGAGTGGCGTTATATCGAAGATGTCAATATATGATGATTACATTATTTCGTGCTGCGTGGTATGTGTCGATTTCACAAAAGCGGACGTCCTTGAGCAAATTTTCAGTGAGATGACCCAAAGAAAAAAAGAGAAAGTAGAGAGGCTATTCTTTTGTCACCGGAATCTTTGCCTAGCTGGAAAGCTAGATTTGGTTTGCTGGACACGCCTATAACTGGCACGGAGTGTCTTTAGTAGGCATCACGTAGAAATGGCATATATGTTTTAACGATGTATTTTTTTTCTTTCTTTTTTTTCAAATATTTGGAAATTATAACAGAAAGTACGGCAATTTCTACTCTGAAGTCAACAAGTCGCTGTTATTGTATAATCCTTCTTGAAAACACTAGATCGAGGACAGCTCAAAAAGATTCTAACAGAACATGCAGATAATGGCGTTGTTTGATAACGCCATTTTGTCTGCATGTAAGATTAAACGAATACATTACCCATATTCTCTGTCAGGGAATATAATTAGTCCTTGAGGAGAAGTATACTTGAAAGATTGGCGTCAAAATAAAAAGAGCTCGCAAAGTCAGTGATAATCTCCTAACAACTTGCACATCAACAACCACAGTATGCAATTATCCGATAACAGATCAATCTATCATCGAGATGTATAGAATGGCTACAGCTGTTGACATGTAGATAATCTCAAGTGCCAATGCAGTGTTCAGTCTGAAACTAGGATATGCAATGGATGAAATACCATCATATATGATGAAATGACACGTCTAGATAAATTGCTGCAGAGATTTAGGACGAATGGTTGAAAGAACTCATCTCAGCCTTTGTTGTTGTGATTTGCGACAGTGTGTTTGCATTGCGATAACAATGACACATTGTTGAATACATGTCTGGTTATTTCAACAATCAAACTTACTATTTGGATATCGTAGCTTTTGAATCTTCGAATGGAATGTTTTATTCTAGTAGAATCGAATCAATAAAAGTTGATTCGCTGATATTTGAAGGTAGCCACGAGAGGTAAACTCCACGAAAAGCATTTTCAGCACGTAACAGTTGCCTAGTTTCTCAAAGAAACTGAATTCTAACATTAAAGAGGAATTACTAAAACAAAATCCGTTTATCCAATATAGTGACAAAATATAGTAAAACAAAGTTTCCTATTTTAGTAATATTTGTCCAACAATGTAACTATTGTTTGCATTTTTTTTAAAAAGACTAAAGAGGTGTTTTAAGTTTTTACATATAAAATTTATTCGAACGTGCATTTTGCATCTCAATACTTAAAAATATTTCTACTTCGATGGAAATTATTCTTGAAGTATACATATTCCTCAATTTTCATTCACGGATGGTTAGTTACACAATAGTTTTAGTTCACCCTACATGCGTATGTAGTGTGTCCGTCTACTTCAAACGTGATTTCGTGCGCTTATCGTCTGTTTCGGAAGCTAGTTAAAATGAAAACACTGAATTTACAGTTGCCATCCTGATGGACTCAGATCACAATTGTTTTTCCTATACAGTCTCTACATTTGTTTCTAAGTATTGAACTTTCTACTTCGTATAGATCCTATTAAATAATATGGTTATCTAAAATACATTTAAAGATGAACTCATGCTGAAATACTTGTCAAAGGATATCCAACATTTTTTGAGGGTCTGAGCTGTCAATACAGTGGATCAGAGATTTCGCTTCTGGATCAGCATTAATGCCTCATTGCTCACTGTGCACTGTGACTGAAATACACAAGGACAATCCAATTCACAATGCTCAAATTCTGAAGAATATTCAATTACCTTTAGATCAATACCAAGACTGCTTAAATTTTAATTCTTGTATTTCCACCTAAATGAAAGAGGAAAAAAATTCTCTGAAACTAAACTGGAAGTACATTCTTGGGCACTTAATCGTAAGCAATAATTGAGACCTGAGTCCTATCTGGCCAAATTATTTATTGTCAATTGAAGTCTGACTTTTATATTTGCCCGATATTTCTACGCACAAGTCCTTTTTAATTTGATCGAAATCAAGGTGTATAACATCTGTCAGAAAGTGTGTAGTGATGGTGTTACGCATTTTTGAGCCGTGGGTTCCTGAGACACCAAAACTAAATTTTCTATATCTTCATTAATTATATGAATTTTTCAATGCAGTGAAAACGTAACTGTAATGCAGAATGCGTTCTATCTGAAAATATGTTTAAAATATTAAAACATCAATAAATTAAATTTTGATGGAATTCTAAATGAACATTTAAATTTAGAAACCTAAATTCGCTTAATTTTTTTAATTTAAATTTTCTAACTTTATAATTTCATATTTATGTTTTTAAGGTCAAAATATACAATCTATCAAAAGGTCATATGTCTAGATTTAATGCTAAACTTTGGATACCAATTTGAACTATTATGGATATGACACATACAGGACTCAGATCACAATTAATTTTCCCTGTATGGTCTCTACATTTGTTTCTCAATACTGAACTTCGTATTGTGTCCAAATCCTAATAGCTCACATGTTAATCTAAAATACCTTCAAAAATAAACTCACGTTAAATTTCTTTCAAAGGTTATCCGGCATTTTGTTGAAGTCCTGGACTATAAAGAAAGCAATATGCAATGGGTCATTATTTCACTTCTGGATCAGCATTACTGCATCATTACTCACTGTGCACGTTCGCCAAAATAACGATTAGTAATGTTCATATTCTAAAGAATAAACAATTGCCCTTAATTCAATACCAATCATGCCAAAATTGAACTCTTGTATTACCACCAAACGAGAGAGGAACAATTCTCTGAAAGTAGACTGCTAGTACATTCGTGGTTACTGAACTGGAAGTAATAATTGCGAAACTGAGTCCTGGTCACAAGGACGGTTTGTGTACTTTCCCCTAAGTTTTTTCAGTCACAATCACACTGTGAAGCTCATGAGCGTCTCTTTGTAACGGAATGTTTGTTAGCAAATAAATATACAGGCAATATCGAAAGTTTTTTGTGTGTGAAAGTAATATGTCTATACTTGTTATTAATTGTGGACGCTTGACGATGTACAATATGTCACTCATCGTAGCATGTAATCTGTACATCATATGTCAAAGGGCATGGTGATGACTAAAATCCCACAGACTATCAACATCTCTACTCTGCATCATCCGCCCTAAGAATACTCCTCTGGAATCTAGCGATTTACTTACTATTCCAGTGTTAGATACTATTCCTAATATGACTAGATAGGCGGACACTAATGTATGTTAAGAGTCTAACAAAATAGTTCCAGTCGATTGGCCCCATTACACATTTTGTTGTGATAGCTTGCTAAGTCCATTTATGTCTTGTTTGCAATTTTAAATATGTAAAGGTGTTTCAAACGTAATATTTCCCATGCTCACTGGAGAACATCGTTCTCAAAACATGGTTTCGGAGGTGCGTGTTTTCACACGTCCAGCACTTCAATATCAGAGGTCAATAAATCTTGCATATTGTCCGCAATCCCATAATGCCTAAAGTTTTAATGTGGAAACTAAAAGTGTTCATTATGTAATCAAAAAAGAGCATTGCTATTTATTTTATTTCATTATTTCTGCTACGCTGATTTGCTTTAAAAATGAAAAGATCAATTTAGGTTAAATACATCTATCGAACTTTTGAAATTGTGCGTTTCGATGCAATTTGTTTATTCTTGTTCATAATGATGCCCTAGTCATATTTCATTCACAGTGGGCTGGCTGTACATATTCTTTTAGAACGAAAACATGATTACATTTCAGATGTCTACATAAACATTTCTATTAAATCATTATGTGAAATACATTAAAAGGGTCCCGTAAATTATGTCAATATTGATAATATTTGTTCACCCATTTTATTTACTGATCTTTTGTTATCTTGATGCAATCCACAACCTATTTGAATATGAACCTATTCTTGATATAAATTATTTGTTTGTTATCATTAGAAAAGTTGAAGACGTGTTTTGCAGGGTGATTAAGCAGTTAGATCCATTAACCTTGACGACAACAAAACTACCTAAACAATCCATCTTTGCCAAAAAACATGCATCCCATACTGTGCGAAGATTTATGAAGAAAAGACTTTTTAACAATGATTTGGGTGAATTTCTGTTACAAAATGGTTGTACAATAAAACCTAAGAAGGAAACGGGACTGTGCCCGCATGACACAATACCAACACACACACACACACACACACACACACACACACACACACACACACACACACACACACACACACACACATATATATATATATATATATATATATATATATATATATATATAATATATATATATATATATATATATATATATATATATATATATATATATATATATATATAATGAGGACTTTGTATAGCGCCTAATCTTTGGAATCTCTAAGCACTTTACAACATTTGACAACACTTAAAAAACATATATAATGATATGATTACAAAAATAAAAACAAATACCAGGAAATTAGAAAACAGAAAACATGCTGTAAATATTTAAGGTAAGGAAACATTATTAGGTCTTTAAGTCTGTTCTTGCAGTTGAAATAGGTGTTTTAAGAGCGCTCTTGAATGAGATCACTGTGTCTTTGTGTCTAAGTTCAGTGGGCAATTCGTTCCACGTTGCTGGGCCCTGGTATGCAAAGAACGTTGTCCATATGATTTCATTTTCATGGTGGGAATAATGAGAATACGAGTGTCAGAAGAGGAGCGTAAGTATCTTGCTGGAGTGTACACATGGGTGAAGTCAGATAGGTATGTTGGACTGGAGCCCGTCAGTGAAACGTAGCACAGAGAACAAATTTTGTGTTTAATTCTGGATCGAATGGATAGCCAGTGTAGGGTACAGAGCAGGGGGGGGCATGCTCTGATCGTGGTGCTCTAAGGATGATCCGAGAAGCTGTGTTTTGAACTTTTTGAAGTTTCTGGAGTAGATATTGAGACGAACCAGACAGAACTGAGTTACAATAGTCCAGTCTTGAAAGTACTAAGGAACACACAAGTGTTTTAGTGGCATCAACTGAAAGATACTTATGAATGGAGCTGATGCGTCTCAGCTCAAAATATGCAGCCTTGCATATGTTCATGACATGTTGGTGCAATGAGAGAGTACTGTCGAGAGTAACACCTAGGTTTCGTACTGACTGTGTGAATTTAATGTTGGTGTTGCTGATATTTATTGTCTGAAGTAAAGGATGTGAATGAGAAAGTCTTTGTGTTGTAATCAGAATGGCTTCAGTTTTATCATCATTCATCTGCAGCTTGTTACATGTCATCCATGATTTCACATCGGAAATGCACCTCTCTACGCCTTGGATGGTAGCTTCAACTTCAGTTGGATGGCTAGATTTGTATATTTGGGTGTCATCGGCATACAATTGGTGAGACACTGGATGATGATCTATGACACTTGAGAGTGGTTGAGTGTATAGAATGAAGAGAACAGGTCCAAGAACAGACCCCTGTGGAACACCACAATATAGATCAACTGGGCTGGAGTGTTTTCCATTTGCGGACACAATTTGTGTCCTGTTGACCAAGTAGGACTTGAACCATAGTAAGGCTGTATCGTGAATGCCAAATACATGCTGGAGACGGTGAAGTAATATATCATGGTCTATTGTGTCAAATGCTGCAGACAAGTCAAGGAGAGTGAGGACTGTAATCTTTCCGCTATCCAAAGCAGAGAGAACGTCATTAACTACTCTCAGAAGAGTAGTTTCAGTACTGTGGCAAGGGCGATATGCCGACTGTACATTGCTAAAAAGACTGTTTGAATTCAGATGAGATACAAGTTGGGATAGAACAACTTTTTCTAAGATTTTTTACATGAATGGGAGATTAGAAACTGGGCGGTAGTTCTTAAATCGTTATGGTCGAGTGTTGGTATCTTCAGCAGAGGCTTTTACAGTGGCAGTTTTGAAAAATGATGGGAATTCCCCGGATGAAAGAGAGGTATTAATAAGATCAGTTAGTGAAGGCAATATTGGATCTAAGCACTCAAGCAGCAGTGATGTCGGAATCGGATCAAGTTCACATGGCTTTGGTGCACTCTTCATCACGATTGTACGTACTAAATCCATAGAGACAGGTTCAAATGCTGCTAGCTCTTTTCAGCTGGAACTTTCCGTGATCTTAGTACTGTAGTGGGCTGATTTTGCTGCATGGACTATGTTTGTGACATTCTTCTTAGCGGCTTCATAGATTTGCGTTTGAATAGTGAGTCTAGTGGAAAGCCAAAGCCTCTCAGCTTTACGGTGGGCTCTTTTAGCAGTGCGAAGCTGGTCCCTAACACTGCTATACCACGGAGAACACTTTTGAATTGATACTCTGCACTTGGTTGCTGGGACATGTTTGTCAAGCAATGAACGCAAGCAGTTATCTAGTTGTTCTGCTGTAGGAGGTAAGCTAGTTGTTAGGTTTGCTTGGATGTCATGCATTAGTTTGGTTCTGTTTATCATACGGAGGTTTCTCTTAGTAGCAAATAAAGGTGGAGGGTTAGGGACTGATACGTCAAGATGGCATATAATGCAGAGGTGATCTGATGCAAGTTCGTGGGAAACCAGGGAGGACTGTAGAATATTATCATCAGGTCTATAAAGAATCCAGTCTACAATGTGACCATGTTTATGGGTGGGTCGGCTAACTGACTGTTTGAGGTTGAAAACGTGAATGGAATCTAGGAGTTTTGACGTGTATGGGTTTCCGGGACAGTCAAAGTGAAAGTTGAAATCTCCAAGAATAATCAGGTTGCCACCTATCGAATTTCCATACTCCAGGAGATTCGGAAACTGCTCCAAAAAGAGAGATTCAGTCAGCTTGTTTTTTCTACTAAAAGGAGAGCGTTATCATCCTTGTCATCGTTATCAATTTTTTTCTGCAAGTCACTTTTGGGCTACTAGGTTGTAAAACACAATCTTCACAAGACACCAAACGAATTTCTTTCTTCACTGATCTTGTTGATTCTGTCATCGTATCAGATTTACCACCGCTTTTTTCTCTCTCAACCTCTCAGTCTCTGTCTGTAGTGGATATATATGGTGTTGAATATGAGGTAACCATATCCTCTTCAAGAACGCTAGCACAAACTTCTACTAACACATATGGAAAGTATTGTGTGACACGGATCGCTATTGTCGTTTGGTGACTATATAAAATCGTGTTTCTAAGCGATATAATTTAGAACTTTGGGTATAATACTGTTACTAGACCTTTATCTAGATCTATATTTTATGTTTTAATAGTCAAAGGAAATCATGTAGTAGCTTACAGCTTTTGTCTAATATATGGGGGACAGTTGTTCAAAGAGTTGCCAGGTGTCACCTATTTGATATGTAAATTAAGTTTCATTTGGTCGCTTGAGCGGCACGATCAAAAAGTCACAGCATGGGTCTATTTGCCTTCGGGAAACAAACCTAGTTGTACTTACATAGGTAACAGGTTGAAATTTGTTCTAACAGCGTTTTGTTGGAAAACCAAAAACAAATATGATGAAATCTTCTATTTAATATTAGCTAATTTCAATACCAAAGGAAACATTAATTCATGTAATTGGTGCAATGGGCCATTGATACTGAAATAATTTCTCCACAGATGTTGAAAGTTATGTCCGCCGTTATTGTGCCTGACGCCGTTTCAGATATATTATCGGACGCCAAATAGTACATCTCTGTTTCACGACTAGGTAAACCAATGGCAGAGATAGAGCTAATCAGGGCACTAATGGAATTGATGAAAGAAAATGTTAAATTGTCAAACATACATAATTTCGTGCCTTTAATAGTTGTTGAATTTGTACATAAGATTCTATGACGGGTTGCAAGAATCACCCAGCATCTGTTGCTTGTAAACTGTCTTAAGCATTTTTCACACAGTTTTAGTTGAATTTCAACACCTGATATATAGATTCCATATTTTGGGACAGTGTATCTCAGTACAGCATCCTTCTTGCGGTGTATTATATACATTCGACATATGTTACACTGTGTAACACAATTTTTGTTCCTGGGTAGTAAGTGTTATTTCGTAATTGCTTATGCCTAAAAAGTATAGAAAATGGCTATTATTCCCCACAAACTTTGCTTTTGTGACCAGGACAGTGATTTTTTGAAATTTACCTATTTCCAATGAGAAAACGGGAGAAATTGTTTCTTTTCGTTCACACAAAGTCAGAGAAAAACAACATATGCATCAAAATTAACATGTATTTATACTAATGTAATACAACAATGACCACACAAGATTTAGAAGTGAGTAGTTTTTCGAGATTTACGATTATACTGTAAATCACTTTCACGAATTAGCTCCCAAATGTAGTCTCCCATCATGTTCTCGTTATATTGTCCTTGGTAGCAGCGTTCAAAGTCCAGTATATCCTGGTGGAAGCGCTCGCCTTGCTCATCCGAGTACGCTCTCATGTTTTCCTTGAATTTATCAAGACGAGCATCAAGGATGTGGACTTTGAGGGACATCCTCCAGTCCATTGTACCGTAGTTCTTCACCAGAGTCTCAACCAGCTCCACATAGTTTTCGGCCTTGTGATTGCCCAGGAAGCCCGAACCACTGCGACAAAGCTGTTCCAAAGCCGCTTTCTCCTTACTAGTGAGCTTCTTGGGGAATTCATTGCACTCCGGGATCTTCTTTATCTGTGGTCCGACGAAGACACCGGCTTTGACCTTTGCCTCAGACAGCTTAGGGAAGAAGTTTTGAAGGTACCGACTCCTTATCTAGAGCTCTGACAGATTATTTCATAAGGCCCAGTTTGATGTGCAGTGGTGGCATCAGCACCTTCCGGGAGTCCACCAGTGGCTCCCACTTGACGTTGTTCCTCCCCACAGAGAACTCGGTCCGCAGTGGCCAGTCCCACCTGTGGTATTGCGCCTTGGTGTCCCTGCTGTCCCAAAGGCAAAGATAGCAGGGCAACTTGGTAAAACCGCCTTGGGGACCCATCAGGAATGCCACTATTTTGAAGTCTCCCATGACCTCACAGCCATACTCATCATACTTCAAGGCGTCCAGCAAGGTCTTGTCTTGATGCTGTTGTAATCCTCCTTGAGGTGAACCGAGTGAGCCAGGGGAAAAGACGGGTACTTGTTCCCATTATGGAGCAACACGGCTTTGAGGCTCCTGGATGAGCTGTCAATGAAGAGGCCCCACTCATTCTGGTTACAGGCGATTCCGATTGCCTCGAACAGACTGGTCACATTGTGGCAGAAGCAGAGCCCATCTTGACGGGTGAAGAAGCTGGAAGAAGCTTGGTGACGCTTTCTCTGATCTGCGACTTGCACACTTTCATCCAACAAGTTCCACTGCTGCTTGATCCTAGACGTCAAAAGCTCGGCATTGGACTTGGTGAGACCAAGATCTCTGATCAGGTCGTTGAGGTCTTTTTGGTTGGGATAGTATGGGTTTCTCTTCTCAGCTCCACATCTGAAATTGTCATCTGGATCTACAACGTCTTCCTCGCTCTCTGACTTGCTGCTCTCTTCTAGAGACGGCTACTCTCTTTCAGGAGGAGTGGATACGGGGAGCTCAGGGTAGTGTGGCACCGTGGCGATGGATGAAGGAAGGTCTGGATACGTGATAGCAGTTGAATTCTTGCCAGTCCGACGTTTGGAAGGGTCCACCATGCAGAAGTAGCAGTTGCTTGAGTGGTCAGTGGGTTCCTGCCAAATTCTTGGGATAGCGAACTTCATAGCTCTCTTTTCCCCTCCGTACCATCCTACAAAAATACATTCATTTCACCCATGACTAATGTGTAAGAGATTCTCGCAACATTTTCAATGTTTAAAATTTTAACAAATTTTATAACATAAAATTCCGAGCAACAATCTCCCATCTTACCTTCCAGAGCTTTTTTGCAGTGCTCGCAGGTGAAATGAGGTGCCCAGGGTGTGTCTTGATCCCCGACAGGCATGCCGAAATATGCCCTGTAGGTCTCACACATCTTAGCAGATGCTTCCACGGAGTACTTTTTCGCTCTTGTCTTGATAAATTGGCCCCAGACATAGCAAAATGCGTCTGCCTGATGCTTGCAGCCTCTTTTTGCCATCTCAGAAAAATGCAGATATCTATCCACTTATGCAGCTGGAACTAATCTGAACTGGTGGGCTTAAGGCCCCTGTATTTATACTACTATTTATATTACTAGAATGTTCTAGAAAGTTTACTCAGCACTGAATCTATCTGGAATGTTCTGGAAAATAGGTAAATTTCAAAATATCACTGTCCTGATCACAAAAGCAAAGTTTGTGGGGAATAATAGCCATTTTCTATACTTCTGAGGCATAAGCAATTAGGAAATAACACTTACTACCCAGGAACAAAAAAATATTGTTACACGGTGTTATCTAGCTTGAGTGTTTTCTGTGAAGGTGGCTTGGTGCATTCACTCTTTGATGCTCATAACGGTGTGTATAGTCGTGTCTTACGTTCGTGAAACAGAGGCTTGAGCACACATATATTATATAATATTTAACACAGTTTTGTCAACAATAAGTTTCATTTTATTTTTTTACAAATGACATTTTATTTACTACCATTTTGTACATATTATACGAGCTTATTTGATTTGATTTTACTTGACATCAATTGATTATGTTGAGCACATGTTTTCACAGGCATCTGGGGGACTGAATAATATCCACCAACACTTTATGCGAATTCGTATATATTAGTTATCGAATTCGCATATATCATTTATAGAAACAGATGACTCATAAAGAAAAACCTTGTTCGGATCACTTACTGATAAATTAGCATGCTGTAGATTGAAAATTTGGATAGCCCATTCATTGATCTAAAGGACATAGCAACATAATGTAGATTGTAAATATAGATAGCCTTTTAATTAATCTAACGGATATACCAACATAATATAGATTGTAAATTTGGATAGCCCATTTATTGTTTTAAAGGATATGGCAACTTAATGTAGACTGTAAATTTGGTTAACCCTATTATTGTAGATTACAAATTTGGATAGCCCTTTCATTGATCTATATGATATATCAATACTTCAACATTTTATTATTTATATAATACATCGCAGCATCGAACAATTCGTTTCTAATATTCACGGAAGCAGGTAATTCTACGGTAAAAGAAAGATTGTTGAAAAGTCCGTCCTTTTTCCATTTTGCATTAGATCCAAGCGCAACTTGCTGAATATCAGTACGCTGAAATGCTTCGCACATAAATATTACAGGCAACGAAAATGTAAAATGGTAGACTTGAAAATAATTCCAGAAATTAACACGAATCTCATCCCGAGGTGTCTAATCGATTTAATGAGAAATGTGAAGTGAAATATTTTATTTTGTTCCAATGGGATTAAAGGCCCCAATGCAGTATTGATAAAAAGAAGTTCAAAATGTGTATTTTGTCAAATTATCTTCTATTTTCATATGAAAATGAAGATATTTTTATTTTGGCTAATACAGTTTTTTTTGTAGATTCATATAGCGAATATTATTGTGTGAGGTACTGTTGAGTTATCACATAACGGTCTCATCCAGCAGATTTCCGATTGTAACATCTTTAAACGACATATTTTAATGATCGTGAGCTTACCTATTAGGATTTGGTTTTATTATTATGATTTTTGTATGCAGTCAAGCGTGAAATCTATCGTCTTTGCAAGCTTGAAGTCTTGCTCGGTAACATACGCTGTATCAAAATCCAATTTGTCACCTGATTTCAGTTTGCAATCGATACTCATATTTTCCTGATTATCAGTTTGATGAGAATTTAAATTGCTAATTGGATAATGTTAGTATATTTAATCAATAGCTTTTCCCCTAAAATCTTGTCCCGTTTGTCATGTCTCCTTGGAGTTTGTTGATAAGCAATTTTTAATTGCCCATCAACGTTTCTTACACAAATGTAATGTCTTATCATATATTAAGGCCTGTTCATTCGGACGGAGAGAGAGAAGAAGGATTAGAAAACATGAAAGAAAAATAAGACTGGCGTAAATATGGAAATATGAGTTTGAATAACATACATAAGGACCGATATATTTTCAACATCAAAATATAAATGTTGATAGTTTGGGATTTGATTTCAGCTGGTCATAAAATATTGTAATTATTTCCAACAGATTTTCTGCTGTACGAAAGTACAAACGAACCAGAAAGTTTCCATGAGTAAGTTTTCTTTACAGTGATATGCATATCCATATTGCATCTTTACTTTTGGTGCAAGGCTATGGATCCCATTGAGCTATAAATAGGTGTTGACAAGTTTTAAATTCAAAAGGCCATACGTACGAGCACACCAATTCTTTCAGCTCCACATTTCAACTAATCATTTAAAATGTCTGTTGATGCAAGTATTGTCGGGGCCGGTGGCATGTTTATTCAAGAAGACAAAAATGGTGTGGATCATCCAATGTGCTATTTTTCTAAATTATTAAAGAAGCACCAGAGAAATTATCCACAATCGAGAAGGAGAGTTTGGCTTTAATAATTGCTTTGCATCACTTTGAAGTGTATATTAATCCAGTTCCTTTTCTAATTATTGTATTTAGCGATCACAACCTCCTTACTTTAATCAAGAAAATGAAAAACAAAAGTCAGAGATTGTTGAGTTGCAGTTGGATGTTGCAGGAGTGCAGCATTTTCATCAGGCACATCAAGGGAAAATACAATCTGATCGCAGATGCACTTTCACGTGTATAGAAGTACTATATTGCTTTACTGTGTTTACATTTTAGTGTCATTCCTAAGGTAACCTTTCTATTTAATTATATTATTATATAATCGTATGTATTTTTAATTAATATGTGAAATAAAACTTTATTGCATAAATCATTCTTTTTTTTATGAGGGGAGGTGTTATGTATACCTATATTGTGTCTTTACCTTTGTTGATGACTGTAGATTGCAATGATCTATAAACAGGTGTTGACATCTTAATAATTAAACTGTTTACATGATTGGGGTAATTTCCCACTGGATGATTAAGTCAGGTGGGTTTTACTGCGGGATTATTGTGAATTTATTGAAAGGAGTTTTGGACAAAGACATTGTAATACATCATGACTGTTGGCACTTCAGCATATTCATGGATACTGGTACATTAGGACATTCTAGATCTGGAATTCATTCGGAACACTATTCTTTTGAACATGTGATAGAACATATTAGGATTATTTTGTATTTCATTCATAACACTGTAACTTCCTCTGAAATTTTCATGTTATAATTACATTATTTATTTAGTTTAAGACCACAGAGTTGTAACAGTGTTTCTTGCCAGTGTCATCTGGAGATTCAGTTTGACTCTTGCTTTGTTAAGGAAGTTTAACAATTCGGACACACAGTTTACGAATCAACCAATGTTATTTACATTTTAATAAACTCATAGAAGGTCAGGTGAATGGGTGGATGATTATTACAGACGCTCCTCTCCTCCGTGTTTCTTTCTTTGATCTGTTGGTACATGTGCACAAGGACTAAATGTCACCAAGCGATGCCAACTTATTTTCTCCAGGCTCTTTAATTTCGCTTGACCTTAGATACAAACTGACCCCACCCTCAGGTTTGTCTAGAGTATCGCAAGGGAAGGAGGAAGAGAAATACATAATTGGGTTGATTATTACATTTCACTCTGCTCTTATTTATTCCTACGATTGGTCCGCGGAGTTGGTTAGTGCATAGAATAGTCATGACCAAGCCCAAGTCAGAGATTTTATTTGCACTCACCGATTACTTCCACCTAAAAAGGCTGCTGGAGTGTTTACTACAATGTGTTGTACAATGTACTTGGAATTATTTTCTCCATGATCCGTATACGACAATATCAATTGACACGTTCCTAACAGTTTTGGTTGCCGGGAGTTAACGAAAGATGTTTCCCCAAACACAATTAGGAACAAATAATATGATGTAACGCCTCTAGAAATGGAATTTACAAATCATTCCCTTGGATGCCAGATCGTCTACGGAAGGTATATTGGGAAAGAAAAGTAGAATGGCTCATGAATATAGACATATAATATTCTGACTGCATATGTTGAACAATCCAGCATTGCACACCAAGAAATGATCTGCGACACCACAAAGACGATGAGGAGGATTATTCGTATCTTGTTCTTCCAAAATTGAACATCCAAGTATGATCATCGCTTTGTTACTCACTGAAACAAAATGACAAAAAGAAAGTAACACGTGCACTGAGCGTATGATTATTCCCAATAAGTCGGATAAATATTGATTTATCGCTGGACTATTGTTGCCCAGGAGTTGCACGTTTTAGTTGGCAGATGTTCAATATAGTTTAAACGTATATTGCCTTAAAATCAATTATATCGGCAATTTTATTTGAAACAACAAGTTGCATATTTAATTTAATTGTTTGTTAGTTTTATTTTTTTTTTATTCATTGCATGCTATTGTAATGTAACATTGTATATCGGCCTTGATCTTGTCCAAAACTGAGTTCATTTCGGATTGACTTTTTTTAATTTTTTTATTTTATGTCATCAACTAATACATAGCTACATTATTCTCTATGTATTTGAATTTAATATTAGGATATTTTTATTCAGGTAAACAAGAAGGAGTAAATATATTTATCTGGGTCGAGTTTTGGGAATTTCCTAAGTGGATTTTACAGGTTATTGTGTTGTAAGTAAACAAGGCTCAGTATATCATTCTATCAGGTTATTATCCATTAGGTAATGTTTTTTGTGGGTTTTTTAGAAAACGCTAACTGTGACCTGAGGTCAAGTAGAAAACTATATAATCTTGTAATTTTGAGGACTTGGCCATTCGTGCTTTAACAACTAGCACTTTTAAATTGTATCATATGTTGCGAAATGGAGTTTTGGGCTGGATTCTTTTTTGTTCAAATTATTGAATTCAAGCGATTGATCTCTCTGGAAATACAAGAGCGCTCTGATAAAATTCTTGGATACAGACATTCATAGTATATTCAAATCTGGAATTATATTTCTGTGATTCAACAAAAGACTGTTGACACATCAACACTTCAATAGCTACTACAGACACGTCATCGACTTTAGCTTTGGGATATTTTCTGGACTGTTACTGAATTTTATTCAGGACTTTAAAAATTACTAGAACTTGTGTCTGTAATTCTCTGGTTATTTTGGGATTTAACTCGCCATACCGTAAGTTGTTTAATCTCATTTTCACTTTATATTCTAGGAAAATAAATTATTCGTTAAATGTTACAGAGCTTGTTGTCTTTAACTCTTTTCTGTTACTTATTTTAGGAGCTTAGACTCGTAACAATATATATATATATAAGGTATATATATATAGAGTTATATATATATATATATATATATATATATATATATATATATATAAACAGTGACGAGGTGGGGATTTATCAAAGTGAAAATTTGAAAGTAACATACGGTATTATGAATTAAATTCCAGATAGTCCTAAAAGTTCTATCACAGATCCAAAAATATCGAGTGTTCCAGTGGTCTTCCAGTATTGAATGTGATGATGTACCAATAGCCTTGCATGTGCTGATGTGTTAACAATCTTGATTTAGCATAATGATTTGATCCAGAAGGTCCTTCAATGAATTCACATTAATTCCAAAAATAGCGATTTAGGTCTAAAGTCTAAAACTATCGATCGCCATTGAGTGTTACATTGGTGGACAGGTACTAAACTGGGTCAAGAAAAGAGCATGTTGAGTCTAAGCGTCACAATACAAGGTTGTACCAATGTGTTTATCAACATGCGTAGCTTTCATTGTGACATCACAGCGCGCGACATGCAATCCGGATTGTACTGGATGTAGGTTGATCTCGTCTAAAAATGTCCATGTATTTTCACATTGATTTTGCCGTATGTACTTATCGGGGTGTGCAAATAATGACCTTCCAATGAAATAAAGATCTATCAGGATCCAAATAAAGTGAATAATTGCTATTTAAAGGTATCTCGAATCAGATTCTAAAAATGACGCCCATTACTTAAATAATCGATGTTGAATGCATACATGACCATATAATCTCCAGAGGTAAATCCTAGATCCTGATCTCAATCAAAGGTAACATGTTTACGAAGACGATATTAGTTAGGTAGGCCCAAATTTCTGCCCTCAATTATGAACAAAGATCAATCCACAATACCGATTAAATATTCATAACAATATATATTTTGTTTTGATTAGGATATACTTATTTTCTTCTTCTGATACCATTCAACATCGGAATATTACACAAAAATAATTCTGTAGTATTAACGTTACGTTTATAAGCATCATGACCTTATTTATGGCTGCTACAAAAGTTACATTCCAAGTAGAAATTATTGGTAACAAGAGGGATCTTCTAGTAAAATTGGTGCTATGCAAATTATATTTTAAAGCACGACACGCATGTCTATTATTGTCACGTTTGCTAAGCCCCAGCTATAAAGTCATATATAAGCTATAATCTACCTGTTTGGAAATATTACCGCGGCCATGTGTTTGATGTCTAAAGATTTCCGCGGGCTAGTGTTAACCTCTTACGCAAGGTTACATGATCCGCCGGAGACCGGAATCTTGAACCGGCAAGGGCGATAGATCGCACCATCTAAACAAAGGCTTGCAGTTATCACACCTAGGTTTTAAAGCTTAGTCCAAATATCAAAAGGAAGTCTACATGGTGAACGGGGCGTATTCTTATCCGTCCCCACTTTGACAGACAGAGAGAGGCACATTATCCGCTAAGTTTGGTTGGATCGGTTCACAGCGATATCCAATCGGAATTGAGATAGAGGGTGTGATTACAATGCAGGCCAAATGATAACTTTCAGAACTCGTAAGTGAAAATTTAGTATTCGCCTAGGTAGATTGTAGATAACAGGGTTACTTCGAGAACGAAGCCACTCGTAATTTGGCGGCAAAACTTAGAGGTAGATTCTAAAGAAAGAAAAAGCTTCGAAAAGGTCAGTAGGTTATTTGCTCAATTTTTGCAGAATATTACGGCATCATAATTGTAATTATCTGTAGTATGTATACTTAATTACTAGGATCGTTTAGTATGTAGAATTATCTTTGTAGTGTTTCCTTTATATGCGTATCTGAGACATGGGCTTAAGCCTACGTAGGGAATTATTAGATGCGAGGCGGAATTATGTGGATTGTTAGCTTGTGGTCAGAATTAATTTTGTAATTCGCTATTAGGTTAATTCGTAGTAAACTAGAGCATTTATTAATGCGTTATGTTAGAATTTACACATCACTGAATTGTGAATTTGGAAACATGGTTGAAGTATGTAAGATTAGTTACTATGGACGTGTGCGTATATCAGAGCATGGATATTTGAATATGTGTGTACTTTGTACGAGTTGTAAGGTAAAGGAATGCGTCTGATTATTGTGATATTGTTAGTATAACGGGATTGGGAATATGTATTGATGTGACGGAATTTATGCATGTATGTATGAGAAGTAATTGATACCGTGCTTTTATTATGACGTTTGTTTTACCACGCAAGAACGTAATGTGTATCTCAATGTGAACGAATGCGTGACCGAAGAAATTTGATAGCCGTTATCTTATGATATGCTGCGTGAGGTGTGAGATGAGAGGGCTGAGAAAAAGATTGTATCGTCCTTGTGTTTTCACAGGAAGCTTTTCAAGGGACACAGAACTTCGGGTTCCATTGGGTCCCTAGTCTTCAAGAGTTGGAGACGGAATTGAGGCTGTAGCCGAGGCAGTCGAAGTCGACAGAAGAGTAGTCGTTGTAGAGAAAGTGGAGGAGGAGGAGAGAAGGGATACAACAGATGAGTAGAAATAAAAGGACAGGTGGAAATCAATCTCGCACTGCTAATCATGTGATGCAATAGGCTTATTAAAGGGTTGAGCGGAAGGAGTGTAATTGGAAATTTGAGTCATTTGATTATTGAATTGTTATTAAATTGTTATTCATTGAATTTTAACCTTTTTATATATTTAACCATCTAACCTTTGGCATTGCTGACTGGGGGCTCGGAGCTTTACACCTATCTTTCACTAAATTTAACTTCCAACAAAAAAGAGCCTGAGTGGGATTTCTATAATAGTTTAAATAAACATTGGGAGCACCCCACTCCAACCACTACAATTCTCACAATTATATACAATTATGATAATCATAAGATTTTTCTGATTCAGTTTCTTGTTATGAGATACGGTAGCTATATCCAAATGTATTCAAGTGAAGGCAATCATAATTATTTACTATTATTATGACTTTATCTGAGTGTGCTAGGACGTGAAGTACTGGATTTTCCAAGTAATATAAAAGTAATAACTTACTGGAGGGAATTACGATAAATAATTTCACTGTCACGTTGATAACAAGATAAACATGAAATCTGAAGTTGTTCTGAGATGCTTACATGGCCGTGTGGTAAAATGGCAGCCTCGTGTTATAAAGCTGACTCGAGATCAAATCCAAACAGGCGCGAATACCGTTTTTCTTTTCTAATGTGCTAATTTAATTTGAATTCGGAAGGAGAATTATGTACTTGTTTACATTTTGCCTGTGAATAATCTCAGAATACAGCAGAACATAACGGTAAACCGCGGACATCGCGCGGGCAACTAAACACATTGACTATCTTGCAAGCCAATACGTTTGTGCACAAAATAGAAAAAAAATTTGCTACGAGTGAACAACAGATAGATTTCGTCTCTCAGGTGACAAACTTAAGTATTTTCTCCCACTCGATGAAATCTATCCGTTATTCACTCGCTTGAAGCAAATATCATCTATTTATTATGATTTAAAAAGGGTGTGATTTGAAGATATTATTAAATGAAGATTTTAAATGAAAATTTATTTATGTAAAGACGTACAACTCTACGAAGAATGCAGCCATTATTAATATTTCCATATTGTGTTTTATGGTCATCGATTTTCATAGTTTTTATGACCTTTTAGAAGAATTTAGTATTCGCCATTTTCAACACTTGCTGGGTTACTGTATGTAATTGAAGAAGAATACAGAAACATCATAGGAAGAACCACTGATCCACGGGAAGCTGTTGTCAAGCTCTTTCAAATATCCACGTTGGTTGATCCATGATTCAAACTCACGCGGAGAGAGATGAGATGAGTGCGAGCGAGTGTCTTAGATCACTCGGCAAAAAAAAAAGGCCCTCTTAAACAACCTGCTTATTACTGACCCGTATGTTAGAGGATGACCCACTTGTTATGGGGTGTTTTGGTTATCGTTACCAAGGATGATAATCGACCATGGTGTTATTGCCCGGATCGAGTAATTAATAACATAAAATATGAAATTAATGGATGGAATAACAGAGATCTGAGAAGGGTTATAGAATAGAACAACACGAGCTACTGTATGTTAAATACAATAATTTAATCAATTACATAAACAAAATGAAATTGAACATGACATTTGAATGTTACAATTTCTCTTAGAAAAAGAACAAACATATTTATACGAAATGCAATTCGACATTCTGTTATACCGATAAAACAAATTTCATCATAGAATCGAGTGAACGATCGAACTCATTGCTCAGCTTGTCGTCATAACCTGGTTGCTTCCGGTCCTTCCAAATGCAAAGTTGGTGACTGGTCAGAGTCGCCTTATTCCTTTTTCTCTTCTCTCGCTATCTCTCGAGCCTCTTCAGGTCATCAGCCGTAACTTGGCTGTCTACTCTTTTGTCCCACTGCATGGTGTACATATGGAGCTATGTTTTCATTCGAATAAATCAAACGCAACCTAAATTTGTCAAGTTTTTCTTTTCCGGCGTAGAACAATATTTACACTCTTGTTATCTCAGATATCGTCTTATCATAACTCAACAGACTAAGGATAATATGATCAGTTCGCAACTTGTTACAGACAACCCTATTATTATAAGATTAATGTCTTTCCCTACTTCTAGCAGCATTCCTAACTGGAACCATGACATAACTTGACATCTTAGTCCTATGCCCCTGTAGGCTATAAGTCACAAGCTCAATGATGTCGGTCGAAATACGCCAATTGAAAGAATTCGCATCTTAATAACATCAATGAATTAATGGACTTCACTCTTGTCTTAATTACAGTACTTGCTAATTAGCAATTCATTGACATACATTGCCAGACATAGAAAAATCAATTCATAGCATGCATGATACATATCATTTGAGACAGATGAATTCACATATTCGCACGATTTGTATCAGCAGCAATGCATTAAATTCTTATTACAAATAAGCGAATAAATTCGGACAATTCTCTCAAAATTCATATCAAGGGAAACTAATCCGGTGGCTTTAGTGTTTAGAGCGTCCTCCTCGGATGCGGGAGGTCGCGGGTTCGAACCCCGGACGAGTCATACCAAAGACTTATTTTAAAAAAATGGTATTAAGAACTGCCTCGCTTGACGCTCAGCATTAAGAAGTTAGTGTTAGGACTGGTCGGCTGGTGTCAGGATAATGTGACTGGGTGGGACATGATGCGACATGTCTGCGGCATGATACCCCAGTGCTAGACATTACTATAAACTGCCACACTGCAGACATCGTAGACATATGACTGAAAAAGCTGCATTAAAAATCCAAATTGCACACACACACACTCATATCAATGGAATATTTTATGACATTCTTAGAATATATGAGTCAAGACAAATGAATGCCACAATTAACTTCTGAACTGAAGGAAAATTGAAGTAAATCGAATAAATGCAACAAATAATTACAAAATTTATATCAATGAATATATTGTAGAGATTGAGACAAACTTTGTGCTTTTCCAAGACTAGCTTTCTTATCTATGAAGCTGAATATCTCTTTTCCTTGTCCTCAACTTTCCAGACACCCGTCTCCTTGACAATGTAATGAGAAACACGCGTTATTTCCTGAAGCCAAGACCTCTTGCCTGCCTGAAGAAACTTGAACTGACTAATTTCGTGAGGGAGAATGCATAAAACATTGAACTTCGTCTGGGAAACACACCCCAATGTTTAGCTCAGCCAATCAGGGTTAACTTTATCTAAATGCCAAAATTTTTACATGCCCATCGAAGTCAGAATACTTCTCTCTAGTCCGCCTTTATAATTAACTATTTCTGGTAAATTTCATTTTATGACACTTATTTCAAATGGCACGAAATTGTCTCAGGATTGTTTCAAATTTTGACATTTCCTGCTACTTAACCCCACGTTAACATCTCTCAGCTATATGTCTAAACGGTTATCCCAGCGGGTCCTAATTAAAAATCAATCTTGCCCCCAAATTAGAGCATATAACATCTTTCTCAGGCAGCGATATATTGCAAACCAAGCACATACGTCAAAGTTAATTGTTGCGTGTCACGCTGACCACTACAAAATGTGGTGCGAGTGAACATCTACAAAATTTTGCACTGTTATGTATGCACTATTTGTGCTGAGTAAGTCTTCAAATGCAGTGGTGTTGAGTAAAGATAGGGCCTCATCTGAAGAGCAGCTGTTATTTGAACATAACAAAATTCTTACATCTAGTGTAAAGTTGTTTTCTGCCAAGGTGACATTGCTGTCGCGATTTTTCTTGAAGACAGACATGTATGTATCCAGACATCTGCTCTTAAAAATTAAACCTGCGGATACATGCGATACTCTTCTTCTTCCTTCGACTGACCTGAATGTATAGGGGAAAATGATGTAGCAACCTTAAAGCTTGTATGATGTAATTGGATACAAATGAACGTAACAAAACAAATTAGACTGGAAGACACACAAAACAAAGTTAAAAGTCATAGAGATGAACAAAGTAATTAAATTTGTGTACATAATGGCTGCTTTCAATATACCCAATACAGGCTTAAGTCAATATTTACTTTTAGATATCAAACAAAAATTAAATTCGCCCCTTTCCTCGATATAAATTGGATCAGACCTAAGTTTCACTAATGTAAGTATTAAAATTAACTTTAGATGTATGACTCGTCAATTTGAAGTCAGACTCAAATTTCAGGCCATTATATCACTAGCATTGAGATTAACTGAAAGTCAGGTGCCAATCTTACCTCCACTGGAGACAACAGCGTTAGTTTTGCTTTTGCTACATCGTCCGTGAATGACAGCTGAAAGATCGCTGCATTACGGTATAAGGGGTGACTCCTGCAGGTAATAATAATAATAATAATAATAATAATAATAATAATAATAATAATAATAATAATAATAATAATAATTGTCAAGCATTCATGATATGAACAATTGGTTACCGCAGTATGAACAGTTTTAGTGGTCGTAGTGTAAATGTTAAATATATAAAGAAAGCAACAACAAACAAAATAGTCAGCACTACATACTGTTATCAGTATGATTTCACTCTCAGTGCCTCTATCAAATTCTAGCTGTTAGTAGTGACAGTTGGCCAGAACATTAATTCCATCATTCTGGATAATTGATACCAGAGACTGTCAACATGTTCGGTCTTGTTGTTTATCTTCCCATGGCTAACTGAGCCTGGACCAGTTTGTGCCCCTGGAATAAGGCACAAATGTTAAATTAATTAAACTCTCTTATCTCTAACCCTTACTAAAACAAGAACAGAGTGGGAGAGCAGGCAGTTATAAAACTGGGCTTAGTACTGTAAGCAACACTGGTTTTGGTTTTATCTTTATTTTACATAAAAGTTGTAGGACCCTTACTTGGTGTTTGTGTGTCCTTTGAACCCGAATGTAACACATACATACATACATACATACATACATACATACATACATACATACATACATACTGTAAGGGTGCACATTTCTGTTGATCTATGAAGAGCACATTAATTTGGGCAGGTGAACGATTAATTAGATTTATGGGGACCGGCGTGTGTTAAAATCACCATAATGCACGGATTTGTAATGTCTGTGTCATGAGAGGATTGATTCTAAATTGAGCATTCGTTTATTTAACAAGTCAGACAGACTGGAAGGATAGGGTTAACTTTCGATCTTATATCGGAATTGTCAGATTTGAGATTTTCCAGAATCAGTTATTTGGGAATCTCGAGGTCAACCAAACTACAATTTTGGCGCCTAGTTATAAAAGGCGGGAGATATATTTAATCCGGATTGGTTACTCTAAATAAGGGGCGTGATTCCCATACGAAAATTCTTGGGTTTAATATGTCCCATCACAAAAAGTTTAGTCAGTCTACACTTTTCTGCAAGAGAAAACAAATGTAGGAGATTCCGAGGTCGAATTTAGAAGAAATTCACTCGTAAAATAATTATCCAAGGGATCGGATGTCTGGAAAGATGACGGACACGATTTTGGCGGTAGAAGCGAGCGAAGCTTGAAAACACAAGGTATTTTGCGCCAGTCTCATGTAATCGTTGATATCAATATAACGATTTGTTTGATTTATTTGCTTATATTTGCATGAATTTATATTTGTTTAGATTCGTAGATCAATTTTCTTGATATGAATACAACTGTGTGAGTTCATCTATATGAATCCGTACAATGATATTCTTTATATAAGTTTGACAAATTGTTTGAATGTGTCGTCTTGATTGTTATAGGAAAATATGTATCTAAGAATTTCATGCCTTACTTTAGTTGATATGAGTTACGATAGTCCGTGTGAATTCATCGACCGTAGGTGATTTCACGTATGATAAAGACTTGAGTGTGTATTGACTGAAATTAACGTTGTTAAACCATGAAGTGAGATTTCATATATGCTAGAGACTTGAATGTGTGTATTCGCTAGAAATAACATAGTTAAGCCATGTAATGAATTTCATTCATTCATTTGTGTAATTGAGACGAGACCGGAACTGATGTCTCGGGGGATGATAATGTGAGTCAGGTTGAAATAGCTGTTAGGAAGTACATTAATCTTATGAAGCTAGGTTTGTTTATGGTCTGCCATGTTTAGCTTGACCAGATAGCCTTTGGTATCTGTTTGAATTCCGATAGAACTATCTCTGACATAACGAGAGGGGAGTAATGATCTATTCCCAGTAGGATATCTGACAGAAGATTTAGGTTGCTTCTTTGTTTATTTTTGGAAGGTGAAATAGCTCCACGGGACGTATCCACGTACCTACCTATCGAAGTATCTACGTATCACGTACTTACATATCCACCTATCCACACAAAGTTCGAGGGCCGAAAGAGGCGAGACAATAGAGAGTTTGGAGAAGAGAAAAGAAAGTGGAAAGGAGCAAAAAAAACAGCCACAGTGAAGTTGGAATGAACCGGAAATAATCAGGTTATGAAGTTGTACAAGACAATGACTTCGATTGAACTAATTCTATAATTTTAAAACAGATCGGCTATTTATATAAGTATATTTGTGTTTTGAAATTCGGTGAATGATTTATTTTAAAAAAAGTGTATCTTCCTAATGTAATGCATTATGACGGTTGTTTATGTAATTGATTAAATTGTTATTTCATGTACGGTGGCTCGTGTCATTCTGTTTTATATATCTGCTCAGATCTCTATCTATCCCACCTATAAGTTTCACACTTTATATTAATATTTACTCGATCCGGGCAATAACACCGAAGGCGATCACCCTCTAGATAACGATAACCAAATTCCACTACAACCCACCCCCAACAAAGTGGGGCTACGCAACACATACATACATACATACATACATACATACATACATACATACATACATACCCAGTAGCGTACTGACGGGGGCAAGCGGACGGAGTGGTTGCCCCGGCGCCAGAGGTCTTGGGGCACCAAAACCCTTTAGCCCTCATCGTCGCCACGAGCGTCATTTACCCTTAGTACACCACTATACCTACCTACCTACCTACATGAACGACCTGCTAGTCAGACAGGCTTTTCGATGTGGAAAGTAATTAGCAACGTTATTGTGGACCTACAGAAAATAGATATAGCTAGAATATAATAAGTTGGACGAAAGACGTGCGGTGCAAGCAAACCTAAAATATCACATATCATCCAATTAGGGATGTAAACAAACGGCGGCATTCTAGATTCAAGTATATATGTCCTCTATTCCATCGTTTTTATAAAGGAGAGGCGAATTATTTATTCAATATAGAATGAAACTTATATAAACTACAAACACAAATTAAATTAATGATTACTAATGTTGTCTTTTAGTGAAATTGTCCAATTTCTCGGGACTAAATAATGAGCCGAACGAAGCAGTTTCTCAAAGCCTACATCCTTGCACTAATAAAATCGACTGCTGTAGAAACGAGCATAAAGAGGTGAGGATATTCGTGGCAAATTAGTAAAACATAATTCTAATTGTGTTCGGATGTGTCACAGTCATGTGTACAATAAAAGCGATTTATAAAAATTCCACAATAGGCATTAAAATATTAGAGAGAGAGAGAGAGAGAGAGAGAGAGAGAGAGAGAGAGAGAGATGGAGGGGGGGCATGGGAAATATTTGTATATATTTACCTCCTGAGGTGTTGTGTTAAAGACAAACAGAAGACTCGTTCTGAAAATAAAATGGAAATCTTCCACGATTTAGTTTTCCCAGGCCCTTATTGGGTAAGGTATTCATAGTTCCAAATCGTATTTGTATAACTCAGCCCAGCGATCCCTCCACAAACATTACATGTTTACGCACGTTAAATAACGCAGTACTGACGAATCCTTAAGAAAAACTAATTTAACAGATTATTTAGGAAATAAAACCATTTAAAAAGATAAAAGTAAATGTATCCTTTCATCTGGCAAAAGTTATACATTAGGAAAACCATTTGATGCACTAGAACCTTGCTAAGTATAACTGTAATAGTTAGGACTCAGTGTACCTAATAATATAAACGTTACAATCGGGACAGAGCAGACATATACAAATCAATGATAAAGTTCTGACATGAATCTTCAGCAACTTTCAGCGATATGTGCTGAAATATTCTAAGCGCACCTCTAATGTTGATATCTTTGAATAGCTTTAGAAATTCATTCCTGACAAATGTAATCATGCCAGCAAAAGTATTTTTTAAAATGGAAATGTACAAAAATTCAATAGTTGATTTTACTTAGGAAATACCCCCCAAAATTTTAGTTCTGACCTTGACCCTAAAAAATCAATTTCATTTTATCTATGAGTGTCAAAACTGCAAGCAAACCAGGCTGAAATTATTTAAAACATTATAAGATGAGGCAGAGATTCACTGTATGTTAACGATTACTAAGACTAATTTAGTTTTAGCAAATTTTATTCTACTGGAAAATAAACAATCGGCACATAATAATGAGGTAGAAAGCATATATAATTAGTTTTATTTGAACTACAGTAATGATCGCGCCTGCTTAATATCCAAGAACAACGCGCTGAATAGAATACTCCCTTCTCATTGGCCAACTGAAAATAAGTTATAAACAAATGCAGGACGTCATTTTCTTTTAACCAATGAGAAGACAGTATTCCATTCAGCGGGATTTCACTTGTCGGGCAGTAGCGTGGGAAAATGGTCTGGCATTCCTTAAAGGTATGATAGTAAGCCAAACATCGGATACCCATACAAAGCCGAATGCCTGAGCTAAATATCGTTACCACATTTATTACGCTACACTAAATGTAGCTTGAAACATCAGCGTTTATTCTTAAATAGGTCGCACGAGAAAGGAGAAAAGTGTCCTCCCTTGCAGTTATTATATAGTACATGTATGACAGGTAAACTGTAAGCAACGATACGAGCCACTGTGGTCAGCAATGCCGATGGTTGGATGGTTAAATATACAAAAAAGGCTGAAATTCAATGAATAACAATTCAATAACAATTCAATAGTCAAATGATTCAAATTTTCAATTACACTCGACCATTTAATAGCCTATTGCATCACTTGATTAGCAGTGTGAGATTGATTTCCACCTGTCCTTGTATTCTACTCATCTGTGGTATTCTTCTCTCTCCTATTTCTCCCAATTCCTTCTCCTCTTCCTCCACGACTTTCTCCAAATTCCTTCTCCACCGTCTCGACTTCTCTATACTCCTTCTCCTCCTCCTCCACTTTCTCCTCCAGACTCCTTTTCCTCCTCCTCCACTTTCTCTCCACCTTCTCTCCACAGACTAGACTTCTGTCGACTTCGACTATTCGGCTAGTCTCAATTCCGTCTCCACTTCTTGGAGACTCGGGACTCAACGGGAACGGAAGTTCTGTCCCCTATAAAGCTTCCTTTTCGACGCTTTTACTTTCCTTACAATCTATCCACCTCTAAGTTTTACCGCCAAATTACGAGTAGCTTCTCTCAGAGTAACCCTATTGCTCAGCAATCTACCTAGGCGAAATTAAATTTTCGCTTACGAGTTGAAAGGTAAAATTTGCGTCGAATTGTAATCACGCCCTCTATCTCAATTTTTAATTGGACATCGCTGTGAACCGATCCAATCAAACTTAGCGGACAATGTCCCTCCCGCTGTCTGTCAACGTGAGAACGGATAAAGATACGCCCCGTTCACCACGTGGACTTCCTTTTGATCTTGGGACTAGTCTTTAACATCTAGGTGTGATAACTACAAGCCTTTGCATAGATGGCGCGATCTATCGCCCTTGCCGATTCAAGTTTTCCGGTCCCCAGCGGGTCATGTAACTTTGCGTAAGAGATTAACAATAGCCCGCGGCAATCTTTAGACATCAAACACATAGCCGCAGTAATATTCCCAAGACAGTAGATGATAGCTTATACATGACTTATATAGCCGGGCCTTAGCAAACGTGACAAAGCCAAGAAATAAACAACCTGTCCAGTCGTATACAAACGCCAGCTTACTACACTGCTAATGATATCGGGTCACGCTGCTGCTACCATTTCATATTGATGGAACATATAGTTGGCGATATTTTGCATGCTTTGTTTGATCTTGAATACAAATGACCCAACGATACCTTTCCCGCTACCACTAGCACTAGAATTATTTCCCCATCCCCACCCTCTGCTATTTATTTTACCAAATTTGCACGATCACGAGTTTCCACTATAGCTGTAAAAAAAAAAAATCAGGACAATTACACAATGTTCCGTTTCAACAGTTGTTCTCCTATAGCATGGTGTAAGATTTAACTTAATTTTTTTTAATTTACTGTTTCAATTTTGTCGCCAAAGTTTAGCTTAAAATCGTTAAATGTCCAATAATCTCATGGCCATTATAGTTTAAAACTTAACAACAGTTCTTTCATTTTCAATTAGACAAATACAAATACAAATTTAATATTTCGACTGCTATTTTGTGGTAACGTGTCTGTATGACAATAAAGATATGTCAAATTGTCATGTCCAATAATCGTATCACCAAAATGCAATCGGCAACGCGGTTTCTGGACGCAAACAACGTCGTCTTGATTACACATACAACAGAAATATCTCATGTCAATGGCAGTTAAATGCTTCCATACAAGAATAAACAGAACTTTCAGTTTGCGATGAATTTTGAATTTAACAATTGATTCCTCTTCATATATTACGCTTACTATGGTATCTGCTTAATTATATAACCTTTGATAATAATGCGATCTTAAGTCGGTGGCGCCACGATTTAAGCACTTCTTCCAAAATTTCTTTATTTCAAATGACAACTAGCTTAATAAATCCTTTATTCCACAATAATAATATTTCGTTCGATCAAATATAGGTAACATGCTTGCGTGACTGTCTTACTTTCGGTTACTTTATCAGGTTTAATAAATCTGTCGTATACAGTCACAGATATGTTAAATTAATTTTGTAATTTTAATCATGTAGTCTATTTTAATCATGTTTTATATTTTGATTATCTGTACGGACGAGGTTATTTGGTCGGTTTAGGACTGATTCCAAGGCACTGAAGAAACATCTACAATGATTATTTTGAACGATAAGATTGGTCGAATCTTTTTGTTGCTTTGTTTGTTGGTTGTTTTTGCCTTTCACCCAATTGGGCAATTATTTATAATGTTCCTCTTGCCAGGTTGTATTTATCTACATGTAATGATAAATATTCTATTTAAACAAAAGAGCAGTTCGTATCTTGATTTATTTAAAGATCAAATTTTTGGTGGAGCATTTCAGATAGCACGTCAATTGTCTAATTAATTTATGTTTATAACGTTCAAAAATTTCTTCTTTCATAACCAATCCCTAAGCACTGATCCGTAGTCTGTCCTCATTATGAGTGTAATCTTTAAATCTAGCTATGCTTTTACAGAGCCCAAATCTCTAATTTTCCTAATACGTTCTTCAAGTACGGTTCGACACCTTGGAAAACTAAATATAAATCCAGACCGATTCCCGAATCAAGCTCGTTTAAAGTTCCATAAAACTACTCCATTAGCCTTCTTCTGATAATTCTATTTCAGTTTTGTCTGTTTACTCTATTAATTTCCCTTCTGGGTGAATGGAGTAAAGGTTGTTGCACTGTCATCTTGCAGTTCTGTTATATTTTAGATTCAAGTTTATAATGCTATTTATTCCAATACACCATTAGTATGAAATTTACATTTCGTGTGATTGTAGACCGATCCCATTATTGCAGTTTCTCCACACTAGCAAGTGACTCCTTTCTGATTGTTTTCCATCACCTTTAGTTTTCCTCTATTACGCTATCGGTTTGATTTCATCATATTAATGCAATCCATGCATCTTTGGCACAGTGTATTCATTTTTCCATCTTAGTTTTCTTTCCCGTGTTTTTGACATCGGATATTAGTCATTTATTTACTACTTGAATTTGGGGCCCCGAGTGGTCGAGTGGTCTAAAGCGCTCTCCGTTACGGATCACTGCCATCTCACCTCTGTCTGCGTGGGTTCGAGTCTAAGATTCGGCAAATGTGGATATGTGAGAAAGCTTGCCAGTAGCTTCTCGTGGGTCGGTGGTTCTTTCCGCGGATTTCCCGGTTTCTTCCTCCACCATTAATACTGGCCGCCATGTATAGCCTATCGTGTGCTGAAAAATGGCGTTAAGCCCCACAACAACAACAACAACTACTTGAATTTTTTACAGATGAATCTAACGATGTTACCTGTATCTAAAATGTTCGTGCTGTACACAACATTTACACATTTTAAACTCCCAATTATCCTATTAATTTTGGTCTGTTCTGGCTCGTTAAAGAAATAAGCTGGCGAGGTACTAAACCTGTGTTCTTTGTTGCTGTTCTTGCCAAATGTAATTTTATCTGCTCTAAATTACTAAGGAGAAATATTTCCGTTGTTGGTACAGAAGCCAAAATTACAATGATATTATACAACTGATTCATTTAAGTAATGGACGAGTGTTTGCTACACAATGTGAAGAAATTATTGCAGCTTTCACTGTATTTTCTGCATTTGATTTGAACGCATCACTGTCGATGATTTTCGATGTGTGATAGGCTGCCAAACAGCAATCAGATCTTAGTTTGTGTTGGCAATTATTGCATCGTTTGTACTTTGTGTAACGTTTTTCCATTTTCTTAGTTGTTTTCTCTTGGACTGCTATAGTTCAATTCTAGTCTTATCATCTCTCTTACTAAATTTTCTGTGTCACTTTCTTTAGTTTCCCAGTAGTTGACAAATTAGGTTAGGAATCCTCCGTGATGCTACTACTCATGTCAGATATGGTCATACAACTATACAGACAGAACCGATAAGGCTTATTCCTCCTCCCACATCCTATTAGAAACCATATTAATTCTTTTTGCCTCTTGTCTTGTACAAGTTTGTCTTTTCCAATAAAATCCTGAAATAAAGACTTTTCTTTAAAATTGTTCACCTTTAACAGCAATATTTCCATTTGTTTGCTGTTGATTGATTTTTTCACTTGTACGGTAGGATTTCTTACTTGCATCCCATAATTTAATAAACTGTTTTTTAGCGTGCGGCTGTACTCATTCATAGTGAGTTTAAACAAAATTTGGTACGACGTGTTAACAAACTATCGATGTGTCCACTGCAACCTTCAAGAAAATAAATTTGAAATCACTGTGACAGCGTATAAAAGAGCATGAGACGCGTATTGGATTTAAGTCCCAAAATCAAACTCATTATGTATGATATTTCTATGTCGTCCCAAAGGATCTTCTTGAAAGCAGAAATGGCATTAAAACATTAACAGCCATCTGAATAAATGAATGATTCCATTAAATTCAGAACATGAAGGAATATTAACCAATCTCACAATTACTCAGAAACCTAAAGAAGAACATGTAATTGAAGAAACTGTAGACAATTTTAGATTGTATACGTTCCATGAAATCCATTATTGTACTCCGAATCATGGAAAAGGCTGTATTTCCAGGATGGTTTTCTTTCCCGCTTTTTGTGGTGGTGTTGTTGGTTTCAACTGAACTTAGCTCATGATTTGCTATATCATGCCGAACAAATGACAGCAAAGTGCTTTTACCAAGGACACAGAGGCAGCCGACTCGAGATAGCTTGGAGTGGCATTGAACCAGTGAACCTTGGATTACAAATCTGACGCTCTATCAAATGAGCTACCCGGCTCCCTCCTGCTTATAGTGTCATGTCTGCTGTGTACCAAAGGTCGCGGAATCACAGCGAAAATACGATAAGCTTTCCATTTGGCTGAAATTCCATACATAGGTCTTTCATTTTATTAGTTTCTCTCCTATCCACAGTATCTGGGAATGGAGTTTAAAATTTGACATTAATATGTGTTCAAGTGGTTATGACCTTGACAGATTATTTTATGATTTGGTATTTTCAAATAGGTTACCGTGTTTAGGAGTGTATTCCAGCACTCGTACCGACTCAACCAAACGCATGGGATTTAATAAACAACCGAATGTTTTCACAACGTGAATGAATCTCTCTCTCTCTCTCTCTCTCTCTCTCTCTCTCTCTCTCTCTCTCTCTCTCTCTCTCTCTCTCTCTCTCTGTAATAAGGTCACTTTCTGTATACTGACCAATACATTTGGTCTGAAAAGGCAGCTTTAATTCAAGGTAAACCCGTGTATACCGGACACCACCAGACGTAGGAACAATCTTTGGCGGTTCTGTTATTGTTTGATTTACGGAAGCATATATAAGTACAAATATCCAAATGAGGGTGCATGATAATGTAGTGTGAAATTATATATTGAGAAAGAATATTATCATGCAGAATTTGTTTAATTCGTCCCTGCTGAGATTCGAACCTGAATCAATTACACATCATCTTGCCTGTACGCACCAACCCTCATACCCTCTCGCATGAATGCTTATCTGCGGCAATGCTCTATCGTTATGGATGATGATCGAGGAGGAATGTGGGTGGTGCGTGCCAGTTAGTCAGTCAGTCATACAGACATACATACATACATACATACATACATACATACATACATACATACATAAATACATACATACATACATATATACATACATACTGTTACGAGTCTATGCTCTTAAAATAAGTAACAGAAAAGAGTGAAAGACAACAAACTTTGTAAACTTTAACAAATAATTTATTTCCCTAGAATACAAAGTGAAATTGAGAAAAAAGAACTTACGGTATTGCGAATTTTATCCAAAAATAATCCAAGAATTACAGACACAAGTCCTAATAATTTAAAGTCATGAATAAAATTCAGTAAATGTCCAGAATAAATCCAAAAACTGACGATGTGTCTGTAGTAGCTTATAAAGTATTGATGTGTCAACAGTCTTTTGTTGACTCACAGTAATATAATTCCAGGTCTGAATTCACAATAATTTCCAATGAATGTCTCTATCCAATAATTTTTTCCGGAGAAAATAATCACTTGAATTAAATAATTTGAAGAAATAAAATTTCCAGCCCAAAAATGAAATACTGGACACAACATATAATACAACTTAAAAGTGCTAGGTCTTAAAGCACAACTGAAAAAATCCTCAGTTACAGAGGTATATAGTTCTCTACTTGACATCAGGCCACAATTAGCATTTTCTAACAAATTCTATTACCTAATGGAAAATAACCTTCTAGAATGATCCCGATGTTTACAAAATACAATCCAGAACCTGAACTATGTAAAATTCATTTAGGAAATTCCAAAACCTAGACCTATACCCAAATAAGAATATTTACTTATATTAATAATAATACTGATTTTAATCCCATTCACATAAAGAATAATTTAGCTATGTATTAGTTGTTTACACTGAAATTTTTTAAAAAAAAATCAATTTGGGTCAAACAGAAATGAACTCAATTTTGGACAAGGTCATTTCCAACATACAATGTACATTACAAAAGCTTGTAATGAAATTTAAACAAATAAAAAACTAACAAACAATTAAATTAAATATACATAACAACACATTCATAAATATAAACATATACATACATACATACACACACACGCGCACGCACACACACACACACACACACACACACACACACACACACACACACACACACACACACACACACACACACACACACACACACATACATAACCCTCATCTCCACTCCCGGAGCCTCGTTCATAGGTCAGGTCATATCACTAGCTCAGACTTAGGATATAGAAACCATTACTTAAAATACGCGTTTTGCAACTGTGACTGCCTACAAAAGTTTGGTCCAGAGATATCTTCGGTCTTAATAAGGGTATGAATACAAGTAGATTGTAATGTTAATATTACGAATAAAAACAAGTAATATTTTCTAAAGTAACTCACGGAACTTGTAGCAGGAATTTATGTTATCGTTTACAAGTGTTATGAATTTATGGTATTAATAAAAATAAAAAAAATTAAAAAAATTAAAAAAAAACAGAAAAGAGAGAAACCAACAAGTTTAGTAAGCTTCAACACATAATTGATTTCCCTACAATATAAAGTGAAATTTAAAAGGAACTTACAGTTATGTGAATTAGATTCCAATTAGTCATTAAAGTTCTGTAAGTTCAAAGGTATAGAGTTCGGAATGAATTCCAGTGGTGTTCCGAATGAATTCCAATCTTTAGATGTACTGATGTACTAACAGCCTGGAATAGTGTCAAGGTGCTAGCAGTCTTGATGTATCACAATGATTTAATCCAAAGTGTCTCAAAATGAATTCACAATAATTCCAAAATAGTGATGTTGCCCTACGGTCAGAGAGCGCTTTATTTATTCCAATGAATAATTTAATTTAATAGATCCTCTCAGTTAAAAATGAACATTACTGAAAGACTGATTCCATTTCAGATGTTAAGACAGGAATGATTAATTCTTAAATAAACAATATAAAATCCCAAATCCCAAGTCACAATATGAGGACCATGATTGTCGTTATTTTAATAGAAATTTCCATCAAACTGTAAACAAAATTCGTTACAAGAATCTTCTAGGGTCCAACTCAAGGCTGTATTAAGAACCCAGAACCAAGAAAACATGTCTATCCTACATGAAATTAGTCACGTAGGCCCAAACCCCTACCCTCAGTTATGGATAAAGGGCAATAACAAAATACAAATTAAATATACATATATAATCATAGACAAAATCAAACACACAATACAAATTAAATATACATGATATATGTATAATATATATGTTTCAAGTAAAGTTAGTTGAGATGTTGGATTGTTTGTATACTGTACTTGCAAAGTGCGAATAAAAGTCTTTGTGTAGAACGCGAATGCAGCTTAAGCACTGGTCACGAGGAATATGCAGTCGTAAATCTAACCTTGAGGTTGCGTGACAATATAAAGTACATTTATAAATCTGCCATTGAGGATGCATGGCAATAAAAAGTACAGTACTACTGGATTTCCATGACAATAAAAGCTATAGGCGTAAATCTACCATGGACGTTTTGTGATGATAAAAAGGTACAGTACTAAATCTACCGCGAAGGTTGCGTGACAATAAAAAGTAGAGCGTAAACCTACAATTGTGTTTCAATGAAAATAAAAAGTATTGTCTTAAATCTGTCATGGAGTTTGCGTGACAATAAAAAAGTACAGTCGTAAGTCTACCATGGAGGTTGCATGACAATAAAAAAAGTACAGTCGTAAGTCTACCATGGAGGTTGCATGACAATACAAATGTACAGTCGTAAGTCTACCATGGAGGTTGCATGACAATAAAAAAGTACAGTCGTAAGTCTACCATGGAGGTTGCATGACAATTAAACATATCTTTTGTCGAATAAGCTGTATTTTGAAAAATTGTTAAAAGAAGTCCATGTTAAAAAAAAAACTACAAGAACAATAACAGGAACTAACTTTTTCTTTATACTGGTAACACCCTAAAATGGGCACTCCTGTTTCGTTTGTTTTAGATGTGTACATGCTTGAAACAATTCACCTTGTAAACTCTTCAAACAGCCAAGAATACTGTAAAATACTATGAGAAGTCATGGATGAGGACATACGGTTTTACTCGCTTTTACTATATCGCGTGCTAAATTTCACAGAAAAGATAAACACACACTGTATAGCTTCTGCAGCACTCATTTGAAGTCATATCGGCTCAATACTCAGTGTAATGACCGAAGTGGGAACATAAACCGTAAATCAATACTTCTTTCTTGATCACATGTTCCATCAATCAATTTTCGGCATCATCAAATTTTATGGCGCTATGGCTCTCCGGTCAATTGTCGAACATCCACTGGTGGAAATCTGGGCTGATTATTCAGTGTGTTCTTTTCATCTGTTTGACTGTTTGACCTAGGGGGCTCAGTGTGGGATATTAAGCATTAGGAAAGAATGGCGAAACCATGTGAGCAAACCCGCTGTACTAGAGAACTAACGGCACTAATTCAACTCCCATAGTAAATATATGGAAACTCCATGATATTCAAAATTCAATAACTTACAATTTCTGGGTGCTGATGATCAGACATATATTTCTCCGTGCACAACTATCCTTGGTGCAAGCTTCTGTATGGAGAACACCATATGAGCCGCGGCAGTTTTAATCTACGTGTGTATGAAACACATGTTGTCCATTCTGCACCAAACGAATCGGGTGCTACTTTCATTACTGAGTGCTCCTAAGTATCTCTAAAAATAATAAAATTGCATCAATAGAATTTTGTCTATAATTTTTTTAAATTACAGATAGGATAAGCTCTCAAAAGATATTTTTATTAAAATTTTGCTTTTCATTATTAACCAATTATGGACCACATTACCAATATATACTCTATTATTTGTTCACCCATTTCTTGACTTTTTCACAGTTCTTCCGTATAATTAATACCGTATGTCCTAGACTGTCGTTCTTTGGAGAAAAAAAAAAGTTACAGCAGAACAACACATCGTCTGCTCATTGGCGATATAGTACATTTTGCAGCCATTCTTATTTAGCAGTTCGCTTGCTTTCTTCCAACTGTTTGTTTTGTTTTTGGCAAAGTGTTGAATGTGGTCCTAAGGAAAAATAATTACGGCAGTTGTTATACAATTAGTCTGATACCCCCTCCCTCCGTCACCAAACATAAGCACACAAAAAAAGCATCTAATTCTAGTGATTTCTATTGAATGGTCGGGAGAAATCATTTCCACTGGATTACAGGTCGCTCTTTTTATTTCGAATCAATTACTCACAGCTCTGTACAAGCTATTTTACCTACATGACAATAGTATTCCGTAATTCAACACAGACGTATATATATTTACAGAGTAACATCACACATGTAGACATTACAGCGCATATAGTAAAAGCAGATTAAAAGGCAATACAATATTCCATAAAAGACAATACAACAGCAGATAAAAGACAGTACAACATAACAAAATTATGAATACATGTAACACGTCAAAGAGGAGTGCATTTACTAATTTAAATATAGACTATGACTCCTTTATTATTTTATTGTTTAAAAGCACGCACAATGTCATGGATTACAGCTGATTAAAAGATGACAGTAGTATATCTCATGCAGCTAAAGGTGTTCATTGCAAAGAAAAGTGACATCAGGAGATGTGAGGGTGCTTAAAGTTATAATAGAAGAAGGTGCTTACTTAAATAGGCATTAAGGTAGCAGGATTCAAATGTATGTTAGTGAAGAAGGTAACCCTATAGCTAAGGTGCCATTGACCACTAAATAGATAGACATAACGCCCACTGACAGTGCGGCCCGAACCAAGTCTGAATCAGTCTGTTGAATTCTTTGTAGTCAGAGATTGTTCCTAGTTCATTGGGCAGGCTGTTTCAGACTCTAGAACGTCAAATCTGAAGGAAACAAAACAACGTACAAGTCATTACTGTGCCTCAGTTAAGACCGCTTATCAGTTCTTCATTTCTGGATGTGTCAGGCGGAACTTGCAGCATTGTTATTGTTAAGTCGGTAATTGATATGTCACTACATCTTTATTGATGTTATAGTCATCTAGAAGAGCGATATTTGTCTGTGCTTGAATTTGGTTTTCTTTTTTAACTTAACATCAACACATGAAAGGCTATCTAGTGCCTGGGTCATTAGAGTAAAGTTCCCTTGACCAAAATATATGATACACCACAGTGCCCGCACCCGGGACTATGTGGACAGGATCAGAACAGTGTGTGTGTGTGTGTGTGTGTGTGTGTGTGTGTGTGTGTGTGTGTGTGTGTGTGTGTGTGTGTGTTCATAAACCTTGGTTTGGTTGTGTAATGTATGGCACAGCAAGTTATGAAGGTTATTGAGTACCAAGGTAATTGCAGTCTAGTGCCAAGAAAGTTTTCTCAGTACAGAGGAAATAGCTTTCTGTTACATAAATTATGTGTGAAAGAAAAGCAAAAATGTGTTGCTGCCCAGCATTTTTGTTTTCTTTCTTTGTGTTTTCAAAAGTTTACCTCCATTTATGAAGCATAATATTAAATACTCGGTTGACCTATTCATCCAACGTTACTATTCATCAAACGTTACTTCCAGAGAGCTGCCGTTCCATTCCAGCACGGTTTGTTTTAGCCAAATCGACTTTTCTAGTCAGCTACCCAAGTTGTCTTCTTTTTTTCAAACGTTTTACAATCTAGCGCCTGTCCTCTGCTCACGAGATCATCAGTCAGATCTGGCAATTTACAATATATATATATATATATATATATATATATATATATATATATATATATATATATATATATATATATATATACAGCTGCGCCTAAATGAAACCTTAAAAAGTGCACTTCTTGTACGTTACGATTGAACAATGTGTGCTTTCAAAATTAACGAACGAAGTGAACAAAGTAGTTCCCAGGCGAACAATGCAATGCACTATAGTGTACAAGCTTGTGCACAATTGCGAACAATGCAATAAACTATAATGTACAAGCTTGTGTATTATGGTGAACAATAAAGTGCACTATGGTAAGATCTATCTTTCACTTTCTATGTAATTATTATAGTTTTTAAGTAACCAAAATTATTTGCAAGCACACTGATTTATCTTAACTATCTTCACTGTTGTTGTTATCATTGTTATTGTTATTGCAAAGATGATAATAGTCATGATGACCGCGATGATAATGATGATGTAATTGTTGCAATTTAGTTATTTGTATTATTATTTTTAGTAGTAGTAGTAGTATTGCCGTGGTGGTTTTTCGGTGTAATTGTTCTTTTTAAAGTACATAATGATGTCACTGGTAATATTCCTTCGATACATATTCATTTCCCTCTGCTGTATTATTTTAAAATAACTCTTGACTGTTATGTATATTTATTTTGTATTGTTTGTTGGCTTTTGTTCATGATGATATGTTTCGTACATCTATATTAAGTGATTCACCTTGGTCAGTAATTGAGTTTAGGGCCTACCTGACAAAAATCTTGTTATTTTGTAACAGCATATTACATAACTAATATTTCTCCACGACTTTAGATCATGATTTAAGATCATTATTAATGGAGGTAAACATGAAAATCCTACAAGAATGGAAAAGAACTCTAATATTTTAGATTTTTCAGCTTTAATTCAATTCATAGCGGATTTTTCACCGTCCGTAGTAAAAAAATATACATGATAACAGCCACTTGTTTTTCTTTCCTTCAGATGAAGTCGATGACTCGCTAAGTCTATATTATCATAAACTTTACAAGATCGTCCTGGAATGAAAGAAAATGAAAGTGCAATAAGATAGAGATGATTATCTACATCTGATTTTAAAAGCCAGCTGTTAATCATCTGTTATGATGAAGATCAAGTTTCGGATTAGGAAGGTTAGGACCGTTCAATTTTTACCTGGAAGCCATTCTGACACTACCAGCAGCTTAATATTTGCACCGCAGTTTATTCATTAAACTACGATGGCCGATAACGGCCGTATTAAACTGATTGCAGCGTCAGAGTGCCTGCAAGAAGGAAATAATCTCATAGGTACAATATATTAATGTGACTCATGTGATCAGTTAGTCCTAGAAATGAAAGTACTAAGCTGTTGTTGTTGTTGTTGTTGTTATAGGGTTTAACGCTATTTTTCAGCACAAGATAGGCTATACATGGCGGCCAGTATAAATGGTGGAGAAAGAACCCGGAAAAACCCCGGGAAGAACCACCGACTTACGAGAAGCTACTGGCAAGTTTTCTCACGTACCCACATTGGCCGAACCCAAGACTCTCTTTGTTCGTATTCAGATTAGCGATTCACACTGAATAAATTCTGACATAATGTGATCTTAACAAATAACTATCCTTACAGATTTCTGTATTTCGGTAAGGTACACCGCTATATTTAGTACAAATGACCTTAGCTCGAAGTTCATTGTCCTCGCCGCACGGCAATTGATTAGAAATTACCACGTGCTCTCTACAGACAAATGCAGCCATATATACCAGCATACATTACTACATGTCTTATTTACATTTGACTAGTCAATTCTGTCTAATAAGATAAATGTTCAGTCACTTATGGCATAATGTCCACTAAATCTAGCTACAGTAACCAATAACCTGCAAGATCATTTAAGCATTAAAAAATCATATATAAATATACAATTGTCACTAACTCACGACAACAGTATCATCCTACACAGAAAATCAATTTATGTAATCATAAAAAATATGACACATTGAATATTAGGATTATTTCATAAATCCCTATGAAATACTGCATATTTGAGCATTCTTTGGGTTACATCATAAGTTCCTATGGAATTCTACACATTGAATATTTGATTACATGCAATCCGTCAATTCTGTCAATGAACTAACTGTAAAATTAAAGAAATAAATTGCATACAACTCTAGCAGTCACAGATTTCTATGAACTTGAATACACGATACATGCGTGAATCATAAGCATATCAACACATTTGCATAAACCAAACAAATGAAGTAGAATATTATATGGAAACTAAAATTGCGTACCTTAATGCTGTTTCTTTCCACACAAACCGTGCGTCCTAGCACTATAGTCTGTCTTCCTTTTTAAGACAGCTATCTGGCCTTTCTACGAGGGAAAACACTATTCTCAAGTTTCCCAAGGAGTCGGACCTTTTGTCTTCTCACAAGGCAAGAGTCGAACTAAAGAATTCTGAGCAAGTTGGTACCCTTAAATCCCCAGTCTCCCAAAGTGTACGCCTTAATTTTTACTGACCAATCGGAAGTAACTGTTCCTAAAATTCTCCCCAAATAATCATGTCTTTCATCAGATTTCGCCAGCCTAAAATATGCTGCAATTAGCTTTCCTTTGAAGATCAATTATTTGACATAAAGTCCTCTTCCAACCGATACTGTCGGTAATTCTATGTACTCTCTGTCACTATACCGTTACAATGACTCGGTCAATTCTACTGAAGCTTAAACGTAGACCCTTTTATGTTTCAGAGATGAAATAAGAGAAATATCAGTGAACTTTCTCAAGACCTTTCTGGCTTGACTATGATAACTTCAAAGCACAATTTATTCAACCTTAAGTTTCAATAAGTCTTCAAAATTCGCCACATTACAAGAATGAACTCACATCTCAGTGTAACAAATTCACATCCGGAACAGAGAGGTTCTGTTTTTTCTAAGCTGATACAGTTTATGTGAATATGAGGAGAAAGGAAATACATAGGCATTAACAATGTGTAATTGTATTAGCTATACATAGGCATTAACAATGTGCAATTGTATTAGCTATACATAGGCATTAACAATGTAATTGTATTAGCTATACATAGGCATTAACAATGTGTAATTGTATCAGCTATACATAGGCGTTAACAATGTAATTCTATTAGCTATACATAGGCATTAACAATGTGTAATTGTATTAGCTATACATAGGCATTAACAAAGTGTAATTGTATTAGCTATACATAGGCATTAACAGTGTAATTGTATTAGTTATGCATAGGCATTAACAATGTGTAACTGTATTAGCTATGTAAATTCCTATAATTAGTTTTGTCCTTTTAACAAGTTGTCTGTTAAAGTAACACGATCTACTCTCTTCCTTAAGATGACGCTTCTTTATGGCACATCTATCTCTCTGGATCCATCATTACAATGTCATTGAAGCATGTGTAAGCGAACTGAAATGGCGAATTCCCAACGTACAACCGCTACAGAATTTCATCCAGTAATATAGATCGGTAGAAGGCTGGTTGAACAGATAAATAGAACATAACATGACATTTTCTTTATAGTTGTATTACATGTCATATTTCACAGCATATTTTAGAATAATGTAAGCCTTTATTATAATATGTATGTATGTATTAATATGTATGTATGTATGTATGTATGTATGTATGTATGTATGTATGTATGTATGTAGAGGGAGTAACAGAATTAAGATAGTCCACTATGCTTATTTGTGTCCTTCTTGGACTGGGGTAAAATCCTCTGTTATTTTTTTTTTCTTTTCAGCGAACACATTCACATCAACTCTTGATGACTTTACACATTCACATCAACTCTCGATGACTTTACACACTCGCATCAGCCCACCATAACTTTACACTGTATCTCCATAAACCCAGGTTTTCAGTGAGTTACCAAGAACATTACATTTATCTTTCCAAGTACCACTGGTTTCAACCTTAGCTAATTGTTAGGGGCGTAGTTATCATCATCATCGTCATCATCATCATCATCCTCATCAATAGTAGTAGTAGTAGTAGCAGCAGCATAAAAAACTATACTTTTTACAGTCTGTTTAACGTATGTGAAATTCGGTTTCATGTGTATACAAGTTCTCTTCACATATGTTATATTCCCTTTGCGACCATGAAATAATTTCACATGTTATATTCCTTTGCGACTGTGAAATAATTTCGCATACGTTATATTCCATTTAACTCTGTGAAATAATTTCACATAGCTTATGTTCCTTTTACGTCTGTGAATAATTTCACATATGTATTTTGTAAATTTGACATATATGTACAATAAAGAATAAAAGCGACAACTAGATGGATGGATCGATCGATAGATAGATAATGTGTCCACACACTTGTCCTTTTACATCGTGATTATGGTTTCTATTTAATCTTTGTATTTCGGAGTATGGCATTTTAAACAGTAAACTAAATTGCGCTAGATTTCCAGGTCCAACGATTAACTTGGGTGACCGAAAAAAAAAAAATGAAGAAAAACAATCCTTATAGCTGTTGCCAAGGACTATAATTTGAACGATAAAGATAAATATAGTTTCAATGCTTAAATATATTTTGAGTACAAAATAATTAAAAAGGATTAAATTTGTATGCAGATTTGGCAACTTAAACGCAACAGCTTGCATTTGTCTAAATTATTTTCACCCCCTAAAATTAATCTTGGGCAGGTGCGAAATTTGTCTCAGTTTGTACGTGTTTTCTTAAAATTAAATTATCTCTATTGGGATTATGTTTCATCAAGATAGCATCTAAGCGCTGATGACTTTTCACCTGTATTAATATCTCTAAAAATAACAATGGACATAGGATCGCCTTTGAAGATGCCTGTTTAGTCTTAAATTAAATATACGTGGTTAACTTGAAATGGGGGCGACGCAAATAAATTAAGCCACGAGAACAAAGGGACTTCGAGATATAACGGGTGGATATTCAGTATCAAAGCTTGGACAATTCGCATCCGTTGTAACATCTGCTAGGCGATATCTGGACTGCCATGTTTGAACTCGTGGACTGATCTCATTTTGAATTTGTGACCTTAATGACTCATAAAAGTGAAAAGGCTGACACGGTCAGCAATCTTAGGGGTGGATGCCAATGGTCAATTAAATTCTAAGCTTTCAGCAGGAAAATAAAGAACGTTTTTCTCTAAGGGGCAAAATATCTCATAAAATTTAATAACGAGAGGTTTCTTGTTTGGTGGCTAGAACGTGTGTTAAAATCAGCATATTTAAATCGTCGACAGTACTTAATGAAAAGGCATACCACATTTTTAAGATTCATAAATCCGAAATGTGACACATTTTTATGGTAGCACGTCCCAATATTTGATTAAACAAATACGTAGTTTCAAACTAAGGAGGCCCAGGTGGCCAAGTGGTTGAAGGCGCTCGCCTTTACAGATATTTCATCTCTGTCCGCGTGGGCTAGAGTCTCGTGTTCGGCCGATGCGAGTAAGTAAAAAGCTTGCCAGTAGCTTCCTGTGGGTCAGTGGTTCTACCGGGTCCTTTCCAAACCAGATACACTGATCACCATGTATAGCCTATCATGTTGTGAAAATTGGTGTTAATCCCAAGAAGTTCCAGGCTCAAGGTAATCTATCCTAGCTCCAGCCACGATTAGCGGTGTGGACAAAATGGTCTGATTATAAATACCTTTATGTATATTTTATTTAGTAGAATGAAAACGGTTAAGTGTGGAGGGGTCGAAGAGGGTGGTTACTGTAGAGAGAGATGGATGGATGGATATATATATCATATAGTCTATATATATCATAAAACAAAGTCTATCATTGCGGAGAAAACACGCAGCATCATTATATAACCCAGTTTCACGTCGTTGTATAATTATTTAGCTTAAGATTACAAACCTTTACGGTTACATTAAGGCGATGCTACTTTGTTTTCTTCCTGCACATTGACGTTAATGTGCCCATTTCGAGGCTTGGCTATGTTGCAGCCAAGAAATCTAAGTGGTTTTGGAAATTACATCTGCCGTTTTCGCATGTGCCTTTGGTACGTGGTTAAAAACCCATTTTTCGCTAACGTTTTTTTTTTTTTTTTTTCCAGACATATACCCCACTGTAATATGGTAGAGGTAATGGCTAGCACGGGTTCCATAGATCAGGCTAAATCGAGACAGATACTAGTTAGAAATATGGCAAAAGTATTGCCTTAATTTATCCAACAGACAGCCTGCCTCTCTGTTCGAGAGATATTTTGTTAATGGACGGAGAAAATGGACTAGGAAAAGTTTTGGCGGTTGAGTTCCATTAGGTTTCTCTGGATTGAGAAATTCAAAAAAAAATAAAAAAAATAAAAACGATGAAAATTATGCTAAATAAATAAAGAAAAGAACATTGTGCATTCAGCCAATTTTCTCTTATTTGAACAAAAAATTACAATGTTTTAAAAATAAAGTTTGTCCTCACGTTTTAACTCCTATAATAACAGTAAACACTATCTGGCTTCAATTATTTCACTGAGCGTCTTAACATGTCACTTTACAACCAAACTGTCATCAGGCCTTTCCTTTTCTTGTTACATTTTGGGGTTATACATAAAAACAGTCATGTCACAAATTAAACGTCATCTGATATTTTCTCTACTCTTTACTTTCTTGGGACATGTATAAAAATTATAAGTGTTTACCCATTCACCTATAATGTTTCAGTCCACTACCGGTAAATTAGCCAGTCATTTACTGAACTTTCTCATCCATCTAATATATATTTTTTTCCTAATATAATGTCTCAGGCTAACGTTAGAAATACAGGTAAATGAATGATTCCTTTTATAATGTATTAAAAATTTTGAATTTAATTCTTCTGATTTTGGACCATTTTTGTGCCAGTCCATGACATGCTTTGTATAGCGTAATACAAGGATCTGCCGAAATGCACTCTTGTCAACGTGTGTAAAAATACATGCCTTGTAATGATGAACTGAATTTAACAACATGCCACCACTCTGCATTGGCTTCAGCCCTTTTTCTTCAATATGAATAGATCGTACGCGATTTCCTGAACAGCTAAATTAGGTCTCTCACATGAAAATGAGAAATAAAAGTAATATGAAGCAGCAACAACATACATTGATGGGCTATAATTGTTTCAGACACATTAAATGTATTGCACCAGTTACATCAGTTTCAACTGATTACTTCATCATCACACTCTTCCTGCAACCGAGAGTGCTATACTTTTCACAACTCGCATTCATCACATCCATACCCTCTCGAAATCTTATCTCTTTTCAAGTTGGAAAAACCGCACCGGTGGCCTAGTGGTTAGAGCGTCCGCCTCGGATGCGGGAGGTCGTGGGTTCGATCCCCAGCTGAGTCATACCAAAGGCTTATAAAATTGGTTCTGACAGCTACCTCGCTTGGCGCTCAACATTAAGAGGTTAGTGTTAGGACTGGTCGGCCTGGTGTCAGAATAATGTGACTGGGTCAGACATCATGCTACATGTCTGCGGCATGATGCCCTAGTGCTAGACACTATAAACTGCCACACTGCAGACATCGTAGCGATATGACTGATTTTTTTTTTAAGCTACGTTAAAAATCCAAATCTCTCTCTCTCTCTCTCTCTCTCTCTCTCTCTCTCTCTCTCTCTCTCTCTCTCTCTCACACACACACACACACACACACACACACACACACACACACACACACACAAGTTGGAAAAATACAGTCTGCCTTGAAAGTCCGTATCAGCTCTAAACAATGATATAACTTGAGGAGAGAGAAGAGTATTAAAGACCGTCATACTCATTGCATACTCATTATGGGGATTTTATTAGCAATCATTGATAAAAGGAAGCAAAATGTGTGTTTTTCACAAAGGAACCGCGACACAAATCGCATCTCATTCTTATGGTTTCATATTCAATCATCTTATAATTTTCTTACGTCATCTTGCTATCGTCTGAGTTGACAATTGCGTACGAATATATTGTAAGTGAATGAAAAATAAAAGACACAACAAACGCCACCCAGACACATTTCTTGCATATATATATAAGTTCATATACGCTGAAGCATGTAAGTGATTTTTTAAATATTCGATTTCGTACGTTTCTTACTTCAAAGTAATGCATTGAAAGAGGAAGTTCTTAGAATGCTTGATCTCTTGAAAGGAAAGCTTTGTTGTCAAGACACATAAGTCTCTACATTACAAGCAGCACCATGCTGTGCGTAAAATGTATATATTCAAAATAAGAGATTCATTGTCCTTAAACAATTGGTCTATTGAAAATTATTGAAAGCAGATAGGGCTGTTCGTGATAAATACAAACACGACAGTGCATAATAAAACACATTCAAATTTCATGAGCAAAATGGGTGAAGATGGGGTGAAAAAGAGGTCAAATTTGGCCGAATTTGCTTGTGAGGATGCCTGGTTGAGGGAATACAACGCTGATATTTAAACCATATAATAAATATGTGTCCACAAAGACGTTAGTGTTTAACGTCACTTTAGAGCTACTTTGAAAAGCTGACAAAAATTTGAAAGGTGGTGGGGCCAAGTAAAGAGACGGCAGTAACAAAACCAATAAGTACTGATGGGCGAAAATCGACTATATCTCTGCAAACGTATCGCACCCTGTTACATCAGAGGTGCAAATTATTGTTTTACGATCAAGATATTTCAAGCATAAACGCATCTCCTCAATTGAAATATTCTCGGGCCTTTACGCCAGTGATCTGAAACGCACTTTTGAAATATGACAGTAGCTGTTATTGCATATATATGTACTGTGTTTACCAAATGGCGATACATGCACGTTACACCATGATAGCGTTCTTTCCTAGCAACTCGACTGCCCTGGTTTTTTTTAATTATTTTTTGGGGGGTGGCTGTAGGGGTGGATGGCTTGAAGTTTCTTTTACATGCATGTACTCTCCACAACACTTTCTTTACTGAACAGGTCCTAAGAATTTCCACTTAGGTATCGCTCGTATGGACTACATGTACTAACATGTCCCCCGAAATGTTTACCTACCACGGTATGCATGTGGTCCAAGCCTACGTAATTAACTGTCAGTCAGCGATCAATGGTGACTTAACGAATGATAAAAGTTAATCATCTACACACACAGGTATGAATAGAATGCAGGCCAGCCCAGTTCACCTTGATCAAATCCCTTTGACACATACATTCATAAGACCACATATAAAATGACCGCCCATCTCATCTATGCTTTCATTCCATCGTGGAATGGTTGAGTGGTTTTCCAACAGGTGTAAACCTCAAAGATAAATAAGTCATATCTCACAGTGTTACGACTGACAACAAAAAGGGTGGTTAGCGTACAGAAATTTGACAGTCACTGGACACATTGTATCCGGATACTTCCATTCACTTTCCTTTTCTTTTTTGTTTTTCTGTAACCAAAATTTTGGCATTCCGTCGACGGATTATCTCGACGAACTATGTTCCCCGCTTGGTCCAGATAATCGATGTTGCACAAAATCACTATATTTAATATGTACAACAATACAGAATTCACTTTTCTGCTAAACTTACATCCTTTTAGCGGTTATATTGTCTTCAAAGCATAATAAATTCCTGTTTTGAAAAGAACCAAAGCAATGAGGATAATATGTTATCTTTTGAAATGCTGTATACTGAGAGCAAAATGATCAATAACATTCAACCAAGTGACAACCAATATGTCGAGAGGGCTTGAATATGAGGAATTAAAATTATGAAAATTACTGCAGTATCAATGGGATGAATATCTTGATCGTAAAACAATAATTTGCACCTCTGATATAACAGGGTGCGATACGTTTGCAGAGTCATAGTCGATTTTCACCCATCAGCACTTATTGGTTTTGTTACTGCCGTCTCTTTACTTGGCCTGATTATTGTCATTATCTCAAGCTTCGAACATATGCTCATAAAAACTCCCGTTTAATGATCACAAATTTATGGTTATAACTTTAATTTTCCTTTAAGTGATAATTGTCTGCATATCTTTTATCGTCGAAAGACGAGTTCGGTTATGTTTAAATCCTCTTTTGTATTTTTTGTAAGTAAAGTTCTGACTTTTAAAATAGTATCGTTTTTCAATTAAAACTTAAAACTTAAGTGTTAAAATTACTTTTAAAAGACTGAATAAATAATTCCTTCAACAGTGTATGCACATTTTGCAAGTGATTATTTTCTGGTAGTATCCTCCGATTTTGTCATTTCCTCCATTTTAATACTAGTTTAATTTAGCAATATGAGAACAATTTTTACACGTTTACACCTTTTGCATTTGTATCGTGAAGTTTCATTTGGTCAATAGTCTAACTTTCACTACAATTCTAACATGTCATACTCTTCCAGTTGTATTACTTCGGTGTTTTATATATGAATTTTTCTCTACAATCAAAGTACCATACACACCTTTTAAAGTATTAGTTACTTTTTTTCTGCTCAGACCCAATAAAACAACAAATTGATAAAATAATGAACAACATTTACTCAAAAAACATATATAATAATCTTTCCCGGGTTTTATCCTTCTCTGCTTGCAAATTTCTGAGCAACACTATCCAATATTACCGCTTCATTGTATAATCAGATGTCACAGTAATATGGGACACCGTCCGACTTTCTATGTGTTATTACGTCGTCATGCAAGATGTTTCAGTATCTGTAATTCAGAATAGTTTTATTTATTCTGAGATGGTTCCTTTTTGGATCAACCAGTGTTACAAGTTCAGCTTATTTAAACGATAAAATATTTTGATTAGGCTTTCAACAATCAAATGAAACATAATACCCTCTCCAGTTTACTAACACACATTTGACACCGTTCTTTAACGTTTTGTCAATCTTTAAAACGTCATCTTGTTGAACGAATACAAATAATGTTCGCGCAATATGCCTCCCTTTAAATCTACAAATTTATATAAAACAGGATCAGCTAAAAATTAACTTGTCTGGTTTTAAATATTTCTTCTGTAAAATGAGGAAGATACCTTGTGCAAAAATAGATCAGTATTTTGAGACCCTAATTTTATCATGTATTTTATATTCATGCCTTCCATTATAACAGTTGTTAGGCGCCCAATAAGTAAATCAGTACTGTAGACCTAATTTTAGGGTCACTGACATTAATTGGTAGCGTATCATCGGATCGGTGATACGTATTTTTTATCCATCAATAATGTTAGTTCGGTTATACTTGTATCTATTATGTGGTTTCATTCAGAGTGAGATTCTCTAGTCTCTTCTTAACAGTACCATTAAATCTTTCTATAATAGACACTTATTTTGCCTGGGTAAGTGGAAAAGTACTCTAATTTTTTTTTCTTCAAGAATGCCTCTTCTTACTGGTGGTACAATTCTTTTCGGTTTATCGATCAGTATCTTTCCCGGGTTTTCGCTCATGAAAAATATAACTACAAGCGTCGTGAATGTTATCTCCATTTTTGATTTCACACGTATAAATCAAGAGTATTTTGAGAAAATATCCAACACAGTCTGGGTGTATCTGTATCCAGTGTTGTAAGTTTGATGTACATCCAGGTCGACAATGTCTGCTTGCTACTGGTCATACACTTGACAAAGAATAAACCAATCTGTGTTTTAATTGGTTGTGCAACGAGTGTGTAGATTGTCTGGTTAACTAATTTTTTTAATTCGAAGTATTTTATCTTCTTATCCCGTATAATTTGTTTCCCACAACTGGTTCATATTTGTGTAAGAAGCTGTACTTTCGTAGCATAGACGTATAAGTGAAAGATGTATTTTTGAGGCATAGATGTCTCAGTGAAAGAAATCGTATTTTCGTAGCATAGATGTCTAAGTAATACAAGCTGTACTTTTGTTGCACTGATGTCTAAGTGTACGAAACACAATATAACTACTGAAGATTGATCTTCTTATCGTGAATAAAGTGCATTTTATTACAAGTTTCTTTTAAGAAACACAAATGGCGGGAACTTTCGTCTTTGGTACGTAGGAGTTGCAGCACAAAACATGTTTTCATTGTATCTAATCAAATCCTATTTGCATTTTGTTTCCATACTTGCACTGTTTAATGCATTTCTGGACCGACTCCTATCTTCACAATGCCTTGCCTTTGTTTTACATCACCGCCCAACACTTGATGGAGCTATGGCATATCACAAACCGTTGACATTGTGAACTTGTGGCTAAATATAACAACTACTTTAATATTAGCATTTTCTTTGAACACTTATATAACAACTACTTTAATATTAGCATTTTCTTTGAACACTTATAGCTTTTTTTTCAAGTTGATTTACACCTGAAATTTTTCCCAGGCAATGCTTTTTAACGCAATTATATTTTGAGGTTAGTTGCAAAGGGGATATAATGTAACGAAAATTATTTTCTCACATCAAAGAAATGTGTCAATATTTATTTAGATGTAATTTCTCCAAGACAATAGTTTTTAAACTAATTATATTTTGAGGAGAGTTACAACAATGCATTTAATGTACTTCAGCGACATATTAATTGATAAAAATCGGAATCAGACAGATCAGTTACCTACAAAAGTATGAAAAAGACAATCATGAATGTAAAGCTAATGCTGAAGTTCATGATCAAAGAGGGTAAGGTCAAATCAGAATGAACCAGTTTGCAAGAGTGCCAAGTGGGAGCACAATATTAAATTGTCTTTCATTTAACTACACTTATTTTAACGATATTTACAACAATTACTAAACTTAATAGAAGCACGACTCCTGCCTCATCCTTTCATCAGGTTCGCCCTAATTTCATTAAACAATCGTCTTCTCCAAGCTGACCCGCAATTACTCACAAATTTTGAATAAAGGTCATAAATGTTGTCATAGAGATCACATACATTTAGCGGTCAGATGCATGCATCTTTCAGCTATGTGGTGAGTTTCAGGGGACGGAGACCTTTTAAAGCTTGCCACTAATACTAGTAATAAGTATCAGTCATACAAAAGTATCTATATTTTTTTAAGGAAATCTCATGTTCCACATTAGAATCGTTAAAAGGAGTAATAGCACAATTATGACAGCGCGTGCATCGATGCAAATAATGTAACTCAAACGTAATAGCCTTCATTTGTACATCTTATCTTGACCGACAAAACTTATTAGAATTTTATTTAATTTGGTTTCTTTTAATAAATATTGGAACTTTTGATTACATAGCAAATGAAATCAGCCAATGGAGTGTGTTTCGCCACGATGACATCTGACCATAAAGGAATTCGTCTAAAATGCGCTCTGAATCTTTCTCTGCGTTATTCATTTAATATTAAAAATACTTCATGACTAAGATATCAGGGTCAATGGAACCAAATTAATGAATACAAGGGTGGGAATTATAAGGGATGAATAGGCCATACAAAAGCTTGAAGAATCCACTTCTATTATGGTAAATGTCCTTGGTAACAGCTGGCCCAAGTTTGATGCCTAATTTAAACTCCTTGACGATTTTGTTATCCGTGAATTTAATGACAGGAAAACATGGGGATACGGTCAAATAATTTGACGGCTGTGTGTAAATGGTCTATGGAATTACAAACCATTAGCAACGAAATAACAAATACTGTTAGAAGTGGAATAGATAATAAAATCTGATACCATATTTTTTTTTTTAATTAGGAGAAAATAATAGTACAGCAATGCGTAATTGCACAGTAATAACACGTCTTTCCGTTCCGCAACAGAAAAAGCCATAAACAAGACATGTAAAACATTTTATTGTATTCGCTAACAATGGTGACTGATCAGGACTAACAGGGGGCTGATATTAAATTGACCGTAACCATCGCTTGTAATCAAGCGTTTCGGAAAATATGGATAAAACTTACCCTTGTTATATGCAGCAGATCGCCTTTCTTATTTAAAGATTTTCTCGATGGACGGCTGAAATGCTATTGGCACATGCAGTGGTGGTGAGGTTGAAATGCTATTGGCACATGCAGTGGTGGTAAGGTTGAAATGCTATTGGCACATGCAATAGTGGTAAGGTTGGGGTTGGGGGTCGTTTAGATCATTATTAGTAAGGTCCTCTCGTATTTAGAAACAACTTGTAAATAAATTTAATTAACGTATCGCCATATGTCACATAAAACCGATATCCATGGATCGTTGACCGATACCATCGCAGGCAAAAGAATTAGCAACCTGTAAGTTACAGGCGCACTGGCAGCTATGCAAACTTCCAGACCTCATATCCATATCCTATCATACTGCCACTGTATGTCATATACAAATTCAAATCGCCATACAGTAGGTATTTTTTCAACCATATTCCATGAAACTGTCAGTAAGCGCTAAACAGTAACATTAGTTCACATGACATAATTGTTAACATAAATACTTTGAATTTAATATGATGAGTTAACCTAACGAGTAAGGGTTGTCTGGATCTATTCTGGCGATAGGTCAGTTGTTACCAGAAACAAATGTAGATTGGTACATACTAGCACATGGGATGAATCATTTGTACAGCTTTGAATGAAGACTTAAGGTGGCTTCCACAGATTCTCGTAGTAACCGACTAAAACCGACCTACTGTAGCAGGAGATAAATCACCGTGACACCTGAACTTGATCTAATATTTGACGGCCACCATCAAAAGAGTACTGTATAATTAAATTGCCTCATAATGCTGTATTGTAGGTTGTTTCTTGTAGAAGATGTTTATTTGTAAACAGTGGCGTCACTGGGGGTGCGGGGGGTGCTGAACCGCACCGGGTGACACCATCAGAGGGGCTGACACCAAAATGACTGTCTATAAAATTTTTGAATTTTTGTGCGGGAATGGGGTCCATGAGGGTGACACCATGAGTTACCGCACATGACTGTCTATAAAAGTTTTGAACTTTTGTGCAGGAAAGAGGTCCATGGGGGTGACACCATGAGTTACCGCATTTGGTGACACCAACCCTAGTGACGCCACTGTTTGTAAACGTAATATGTGCCATATAAATCAGTGCCTATTGTCAGTTTTGTTCTTATCTTCTTATTGTATCATGATTGCAGACTGCGTAAGCTTACGGATTTCAAGACTCGGCGGTAAAGTGTGATGCAGGTTTTGTGGAAATCGGTATTTTAGCCGTTGTTGTTATGGCAAACATAATTTTGTTAAATTATTGTGAAACTGAAGTAAATCTTTAGATTTAATTATCCATCGATCTTTTACTTTTTGGCGATATAAATAAATCATTTGTGCTTGGTGGTAGCCAAGGTAGCTCATTTTGTAGAGCGTCTTTCGCGTAATCCAAGGGTTGTGGGTTCGATACCCAGCCACGTCAGCCCAAGTCGGCAGCATCGTTGTGTCGTTCGGAGAGGCACTTAGCACCCATTTGTTAATGGAGCCATTTCATGTTATAGCTAATAATGTGTTAAAAGTGCCGTTAAAACCAACAAATCCAATTAATTAGCTGTAAGGTATCAATCCACGAAATTAGGTACTTAGTACCTCGAATTAAGAAAACTGTCTGATACACGGACATATATATATGCCAGTTCTCTGTCACAAGAAAAAGATGATCACGCACAATGACATCTAAGAAATGCTTAACGGCCCCTACCGCAGCCGCTTTTTCAACCTCTGGAGCCACAGTTCTTAACAGCTCTGGAATAGCCGAAAGGAATGAAAATATGCCGCAGGTCTTTTGAACTTGTACCACCTCTGATTTGGATAATTTTAATGTTACCGACGTATATTCTTCTTTGACAGCATGAATCTGATTAAGCTGTGTTTGTTCGCTTTATCTGGCGAGTCTGATAATCGTTGTAGCAATATCAACATTGTCGAGAATTGCTCCAACTTCCTTTGCATCGATGGGATAACGTAAGTTTTATTACTGTGGGCATAGAACACAGCTGGATATACGACTTAATTGTAACAACCAACGAAACCAGGAGAAGCAGGTGGAGAAGCACCTATAAACCGCATCGATGTTGTGTGTTACCGACATATCTCACATACAAAGCATCAGGTGCTATCCGTGTACACCAACGTGCCGATACAGATCTCAGCCATGGCTTAAAGAAGACCAGAAATAAAAAAAAATTTCCTTTTATGTATGTAATTCTCTACAAATTTTAATTCGACTGTAATGTTTATAAATTACATATCGTAGGCGGGTAATGATTATATTGCGCGGAAGATACCACGATTCCGTAAATTGCCGAGTTTTTCCGAGTTTTGATGAGACGACAGATCACGTGGTCCCGTGACGCAATACCAGCCAGTCCTCGAATAGAAACAGAAACATGGCGAGCGAGACAGACAGGAGACCAGATTTGGGTTGCACATTAAAACATTGAATCTGTTTCCGAGAGATGCTCATAACTATATCTGTTGAACTGTGCGTTAAGAATTTAAAAGAAGCAATGTAATTTTAAAATAAATGCTTATACATTGTGTGCTGTGCAAAAATGTGATAAGGATTAAGTGATGGTGCCCAATGTAAAAATTAAAAATTTACCACAATGCAATAAATTTATTTAAGAAGGATGAGATTCAACCGTATTATATGTAAACGACATATTCATTACCTACCCCAACACACCACCTAAGGACTAATATTTTGAAACTATGCATCTAACACTGAAACACTGACAGATAATACTGAATTCTGGGCAAAGAGACTAGAACGGGGACTGACTTGTGTATGAAACAATATCCATTATCGGGGAGGTGTAAAAGGCATTGAGAACGGTTTTCAATGGTCGTAACTTAAGTATTAGTTTTTCAAATAAAACCCACAAATAAATCTGCAAAGCAGAAATTATAATTAATTTAAACGTTAAGAAGCTTTCTTCTTATGGTTCAATTACAGTTAACACCTGACCTTCCTCTACCGTATATGTAAAGTTTAATAACCATGATTAAATTAAAAGAAGGAATAAAACAAAATATACCATGCAGTATATGTGCCCCCCAAAAAACTAATTCAGAATAAATATTTTCATTCAGTAAACAGTGTTACATGCCTTCAGACTTAAACCTAAGGAAATAAGGTGGGACATAAAACGTGGGAAAAACAGTTGCCACATGTACGGTAACTTGTGACTGCAGATTTGAACTGTCAAAATGAAGTCCTATAGGCGTCGTAAGTTACAACAAAATAGGGAATCGTTCATTTGCCAATCAGTTGCTGGTGCTTACATACACACACTGTCGAACATGGTCCGAACGGAAGTCCTTTTCACAAGATAAATACAAGGATAAGGATTAACTGTTAATTAGTCACACTGGCTTTATTGCTTGTGTACTTAAGTCAAAACTTTAGCTATTTTGCAGTTTAGCCACAGCTGACCAGAATACGAAAAAAGGGGCTTGTCCTGGGGGATTATAAGGCGTATCACAAGGAGAAATGGCGCGTCCCTTGAGCGCTCGCACATTAGGAAAAGGGGATGGGGTCAACAGTCGCCTCTCCCCCCCAATTTCTATTGTCAGCCAGTTAATGTGAAACTTTGATTTTATACCTGACCTCTTTTCTTTTAATCGCTGCTATTTAAACTGCCCAAGGGATAGTTTTTTATCAGTTCCAATCACTACAGATTACCATTTATACATACTACATGTAACTGGCATAGACTGAAAGGGGCTTTTTTGTTTGTTTTTTTTTTTTTAAATTTAAAATTTTTTAAGATTACTGAAAATTGTGTTTTCTCGAAACATGACCGTGTCAGGGGTTTAGAATCTTATTTTTAGCAAAGCTTCCATTTCATTAAAATCAGATCTCAATTTCACCTAGGACAGCGGTGATCTGATTTAGATTGTGCCGTGTTATGGCATGTATGTCAACATCTTAAAAATACATTTACTCATTTCCTCAGGCAAACAATTTTTTTTTTGTTGATAAGCCCGATGGACACCTCACTTTGAATACAGGATGGGCCCGAACTAAAATTAGAGAGACCCCAGGTGTCGAGCTATCGATTTTTTTTTAGCACTGCTGGTGTAGATAAAAGATCTGTGAATTGATTGTTGCAATGTGTGGTTACTTTCTCGGCCTTGTGCCTATTTTCATAACTCACACGTTTAACACTTTTCCCAGGATTTAAAATAATCAACGGTATGTCGGGAACTTTTAGTCTAGGCCTAGCATTTGCGTATCGTAGAGCGGCCATTTTTTCAGGATCCCTCTCGTAACATTCCTTTGAGAAATGTAATGAGCACAGAGTGCTGTGTTGTGTTTGAAATCGACTCAGTTGCAATAATGTATCCATACTTTTTTATGTCTTTATCTTTTGGAAACGAAAAAAAAATAATTTTCCACAGCCTTTTCTTAATGTGCCATTACACCTGTAAGCAACGCAAAACAGCATTGTCTTTTACATTGGCAACTGCCATTCAGGATGCTGGAGTCGCTACTATGATGTCACATCACGAAAGTAACTGAATAGGCGCGGAAATTTTTGCATACGAGGTCACGGAAATTCAGCACCTTGAAGATGTGCCAGTATTTAAATATTGGCATTACGGTCACAGATGATACTTCAGAATAAGGTTTTTTCTATAGTGCTTTTATTATTATTCTATATTTCCATTGATTTCTGGTCTCCTTTAAAAAAAAATTTTGGCTGGGGAAAGTGCTAGGGTCATAAATGAAAATCAGAGATGGTCAGCTGACTGGAAACACACCTTTATTTTTGCCTTAGAAAACTGTGTAGTTTTCTTTGCAAATAAAATAATTTCTCCATTTACACCAAAAGAATTTACAGAAGTAAATACATCATTGCACAGCACTATACATACAAATGTAAATTAACATCATTAAATGAAACAAAGAATTAATGTTAAAATATTCCATGTAGTATGGTGTGCAAAAAGCTAATTCAAAATAAACATATTAATTAGTAAACATTGTTAAATGCCTTAATTGTTGGTCCTAAGGAATAAATGGTAGGCTGTGTAGAAAAGGTAAATTAATCTTGGTGCATGTACCAAAATATACCATACTTAAATAACTTGAGACTGCTGATGTGAACTGTTGTCAAGATGAATTCACACAATCCTAAGGAAAGTCTGATGGATCTTTCACCTATTTGTTGGCATGAGTGTCATTTTTATCTCAAGTCAGATTCCTAATAAATGAAAAGAGATTGTGGCTCAGTGGACATATTTTTCTGTACTCTTTTAAAAAGTCTGTACTGATACTGTATTGCTCTTCAACGAATCACACATACTTAAATAGCCATTATTATGGCATATCATTGATCTGACAATATTGTCCAAACCAGATGCTGAGAAAGCTTTGATTACATTCACGAGTTATGCTCTTGACATCACCAGTTTAATTTAAACATTAATACAGTAAAATAGGCCACAATTTTATTTGCCAAACAATTGCAGGTGCTTACATACGCACCCAACAGAACATTGGTTTCTTTGATGTTCTCCCAGTGTAGCCTTCAGCTGTTCAGAGGGCAGTCCTGTTTACAAGATAATTACAGCAATGAGGATTAACGTTTAATTAGTTACAATGGTTTCATGCTTATTTATTTAAGTTTAGCCTTTAGCTATTCTGTAGATTGGCCATGGCTGAAAAGCGGAGCATTCTGGGGGAATTGAGGTGCATGATGGGGGAGACATTACAGGGACAAAGGATGTGTACTTTGAGAATTTCATGTGTATTTGACCTGGAAGCTCGGTCCCAGAGAGCAATATCAACTTCAGATCTGTTAGTCTAACGTATAACCAATTAAACATATAAAAATAATAATCACTACATATTGACAAAACTTTGCATAAAAAATGAGTTTTGAGTGTGAAAAATAGTGTGTTTTGTTCAATTCGTAGATTTTCTTACCAATCTTTTGGAAATCAGAGTGATGAAAGAATCACACTGACAAAAGATTCTTGTAGCTTTTATCTATGCATGGTTTTGGTATATAAATCAGTCAGTGTTACAGAAAATAACCAATATAATTGGCCCAAATCATCAGCTGAAATGTTTTTGTTTTATCTGCATGAGTATCAGGCGCTTGTAGACAGCCTTCAAACCAGCTATAGTAATGACTGCAGCGAGCAAGCAGAGCAATGGGTCATTATAGGACACATGGGCACTGCTCCAGTGGCCTAGTGGTATGGACATCAGCCTCGGATGTGGTAGGTCACGAGTTCAAACCCTGGCTGAGTCATACCAAAGACTTATAAAAATGGTACTAATAGCTGCCTCGCTTGGCGCTCAGCATTAAGACGTTATGAGTGTTTGGACTGGTCGACCTGGTGTCAGGATAATGTGACTGGGTGGGACATCCTGCTGCATGTCTGTGGCAAGATGCCCAGTACTAGACATCACTGTAAACTGCCACACTGCAGACATTGCAGCGATATGACTGGAAAAATGTTAAAACTACATTAAACATCCAAATCACACACACACACACACACACACACACACATTATTGTATTTGGTGGATATCAAGGACTCGGGTATGGAACCACGTACCAAGGACATTTGTTCTGGTGATCTTAGAGTGAAAAGAAATACAGTTTGAGGCAGTAAATTAATAGCAAATGGTGATGTATCGAGGAGGGAACTGTATTATCAATTCTAAGGAATATGAAATTTAGCAATGTAAGCGAGGACGCACATGTTTACACAAATATTCTGCATAATCCATGCAAACTAAGGACATGCATAACTCTGGTCCACAACATGGAAACTGTAGACAATGTGACGTCATGGCCAGCTGTGACACCCATTGTCTTGCGAAATGAAAATGAAAAGAAACATTATTAAGCCATATACATGAACTGTTAAGACTAAGAGGGTTGGTGCACTCAGATGTAATTGTGGTTCGTTTTTTCATCTCAGAAATATCTTTAACCGTTTCCAGAATAAGAGGCTGATCACATTATGACTATCCCGGCTGTAAGTAAGGCATCAGTCTTTAATTGTTACTTCATACAACAATGTGGCAGGCTGGTGATTCCATACTATTCATAGATGTGTTTAGACGGAAGCACAGTACTGGCGTTGTTAATATGCTTATGTATCAAAACATGTATTGTTATATTATAAGTGTGCATAAATTGATAATATCAAGAACACTTTATATATGACATGAACCTGTTCTACTAAATCTTAAACCATCATATAATTCATGAAATCTGAAACTGATTTCCCTTGTTGGTATTGTGACTGATTTTGATTTAATTGTTTCACAATAGTTAATATGTATGAAGGCTTTTTGGTTAACTTTGACCTAAGAATTTAACAAATGCTTTTACACTGATTCTCTGTACTATTCTTTAACGAAAGAAAACAATGATTTTCAAATATCATGAAGACTATCGACTATGATGTATCATAGTCGAAGAAGATATCCTTAAACATATATAATCAAATATCAGTACAAAGGATACAAATAATTGTTGAGAAAATAGAGATTGTAGACATAATGGACAATGATGACATATTTACACAGACAGAAAAAATATCAATACAAACTAAGGACACACACAGTTATTGAGAAAACATGAAGAATGAGGCCATTCGTAAATCATGGACAAAGAGAACATATTTACACATCTAGTCTAGATTTATTGTTATAAGCCAGGGGTATTTGCTTGACCAAGCAGTGTCAAACCCTGGCGCAATTCAGTTAGAAGTCATAAGTTTAGCCCAAATTTCAAAAGACTTCTATACAGCTTCAGTTGTAAATTAGAGAGCCCGACATGTCCATTCGATAAATAAATTTTACTCTAATCAATGCAAGACCACAGATCTCCCAACTTGCCAGATATCTATCAACTGCACATCTGCATAGTTTCTCATCATCAACTTTCTGTACCATCAGCAGTTCACGCCATAGAAACTCTACAACTATCCCTTAACACAGGGAACTATAACTATGCCACCTTAGGCCAGTCAATTCATGGTTTCAAGGCACATTACGCCAGTACAACTACATCACATTTGAAACAATATCTTCTTGTTTATTCCTTTGCGCAATTTACCAGTCTTCTACCGTAAATACTGCCACTGCAGTCACACCACCAATGTATGCCACTAGATTTTAATAGGGACTATGGTTCTCCAGGACACTCTTGCACTTTGGACCTGAATTCAAGTGAACCATGGCATCATGGAAACTAACACTTCACTCCGTGACGTTTGCTGCTACTAATTGGCTAATTATTTCGGGCTAAGGAATATTTCCATTGCACCAAATTCCAATAATCAAACAAGTAGTCACACAAATCTTAGAATTCCTTAAACGGAGCGCTATAACCAAATGCGCATACTCCAGATGTATTACATTATGTACAGAATGGACATGTTGGGCTCTCTAATTTACAACTGAAGTTGTATAGAAATCTTGGAAATTTGGGGTAAACTTATGACTTTTAGCGGAATCGCGCCTGGGTTTGACACCGCTCGGTCAAGTAAATATCCCTGGCTTGTAACAATACCATTTGCCTGGTTTTGAGCATTTATGGCAGGAAACTCGCCTTATCGGCAATGACTATTTGCTTTTTGATAAAATAGAGTAAGATCTTCGTTACATTTTGTGTTGTTTTAATAAGACTTCGTTCACAGTAGAACTATCGATACAAACATAATTCATGATATGTTAAGCAAAGTCATCAAATCACCAACTGAAGCAAGTATATACATTTAAAAGAACATTGAATGCATTCAACAGTTTATGGTTGCTTGCACGTGAAAGCGCAGGACTTAAGAGCGCGATAATGAAAAACATATTGCTGTAGTTAAATGTTTCATTTTGGGACTGATCATCTTGATGATAAATGTTTGACCTCTATATAATATATTTTTCTCTTTATATATTTACAGAAGTTTTGTGTGTATAACTTCCAAATTCGGTTAGTGATAATTCGATCTCACCTTAACAGGATTTTTCACTTGATTCACATCTGTTCTCTCCTGTTTGAATACTCAGTAGGCAAATGATGAAATAGGGGCAGATGTAGCTCATTTAATAATCATAAAATAAATTTTGCATATCAAGGATGTCTTTTCAATATCTTTACGTGTGTAAATTCTCCCTGCAAACAGGACATTTTAATTTTACAGATGGGTCTGATAATTAGGCAATTTCGATACAACTCTACAATGAATTCATGCATATTTCCAATGGCATTTTGATGTACTTCTTTCATACATGTCGTAGATTTATTTGCATGTATTGGACGTGTATGGTATGAATGTATCATGAGTTTCCCAACACTATTGTCTCACATGCATGAAATATTAATAAAAAATACCAGGGACTGTTATATACACCAGCTCTTCTTCTTATAGTTTAGCTAAGTAGTTGGCATTTGATGCTTGTATCTGAATGGAGATAATAAGTTTTTGCAACGTGTAATTTGATAGTGGAGATCTCTCTACAAGTTTTCCACCGGGCAATCGAGCACATGTTTTCGGGCGTGTGTATCACCAGCTTTGGAAGAAAGATACACTCCTAAATCGCAAACAAGCACCAAGCGTGTAAATGGGGACCTTCCTACAAATCATGATTTTATGCTATTCTAGGCTAAAATTGTTGGTAGAAGCAAGATTTTACCATTTTTCCAACACAGGACGTCCTCAGTTGGAGATGTGCCCTCGGTATGTTGGTGTTCAATCTCATGAATGTCCTCAGTTTACACCAAATACAAACGTGCGCACACACACACACACACACACACACACACACACACACACACACACACACACACACACACACACACACACACACATGGTACTAATTGTATGGAAAAATGGGAACCAGTCTAGAAATGGGTGAAGATAAAATAGAGTATATATGGGTTTGGCTGGTCAGGATTGGTCGATAATGAAAGTTAGATTTTAGTAAAAAGAATATTTTGAGAGCTTATTCTAGTTGTAACTGAAAAAAGAGACATTATTTTATTGATGGAATTTCAGTTCTTTAACAGTATTGAGTTTGGAACACTTATTCCTGAAATTAGCACACTCTTTGATGCAGTATTGAAAGCACATGCTTCAAATATGTGTAGGTCCAGAAAGTGCCACAGCTCATATCCTTTTATCTACACAGTAGCTGTCATCCAGGACATGTCTGTACTGATAAATATAGATTTAATCATGAGCACTTAAAAATTTAAAGTTATTAAATTTTTAATATCATGGTGTTTGCATAGGTTTATTATGGAAACTGAATTAGTACAGTGAATCCTACAGCAGCCCTTTCTACTATGAACATGTTCTAAAAAGGTCCAGCTAATTTGGTTCAGATTATCAGGTATTTTAATTCGAAGAGACCGGTGTCTCACTCCTTATGCCTAGATGGAATCAAATGTGCATGTTCTGTCCTTTGTCTTTCTTCAGAACTGTTTTTCCTATTCTTCTTAACATCTTCAATTTGAAGGTGCAAGCTTCATTCTTTATACAAAGGTTGTTTATAGTTTAATGGCAATTATGAGTCTGGTTTTTCGGCATCCACTATTCTAGGTTGATTCTCCTCACATTCACAAGGGCATATTAATCCTTTAGTCATGGGACAGCCTTTAGTCATGGGGCATCCTTTAGTCATGGGACAGCCTTTAGTCATGGGGCATCCTTTAGTCATGGGGCATCCTTTTTGTCATGGGGCATCCTTTAGTCATGGGACAGCCTTTAGTCATGGGACATCCTTTAGTCATGGGGCATCCTTTAGTCATGGGGCTATCTGTCACATTTGTCATTAGAGGATTATTACAAAGTGCATTTTGGTGGTCGCATACTACTTTATCCTCCTTCTACCTTCTGTCTTTGGTTCACCATAGCAAAGGCATATTTTCATTGGAACCAATAGTTGAACAGCTAACAAAGCTTTAAATGTCTTTACATAATCACAGAACAGAATTTTACCCAATAAGACAGAAGCATTGATACATGGCATTTTAAATTTGATCAAATGAATATGCCGCCATATATGACTGTTATTAGTCAAAATATAAACAAATTTTGAAGGCTTATTCTTGGAACTGCTCAAAAAATATTGGCCATATTTAGTATACCTGTAATGAATCATTGCAGAAAGACACTCAAGTCTGTACATGCTCCATCAAAGATGGTCACCACTGCTACAAATAGATATCAAAACTTCTGAATGACTTGTTCCCCAAACTCCTTAAATATGAATGTGTGCATGTGTAATTTTATTTTTTTTGTAACAATTTTTCAGTCATATTGCTATGATGTCTGCAGTGTGGCAGTTTATTTTGATGTCTGGCACTGGGACATTGACGCAGACGTGTAGCATGATGTCCCACCCAGTCACATTATCCTGACACCAGGCCGACTAGTCCTAACACTAACTTCTTAATGCTGAGCACATAGTGAGGCAGCTGTTAATACCACTTTTATGTCTTTGATATGACTTGGCCAGGGTTCAAACCTGCGATCTCCCAAATCCAAGGTGGATGCGTTAGGCCACTGGAGCGATAAATATAAATGTAGTTTAAGTTGGACAGAAAGTTTATAGGCACGAAAGCTTTAAAGTCTGCACAAATTTATATCTTGATACCCCTAGCCATATTTTGAATGATGACATATATCACAATATTGTGTGTATGTATATGTATGTGTATCTGTGTGTGTGTTCATCTGCCGTCAGATTTATTGACCATTTCTAACAGTGACTGTAACAAAAAACTACTTCTCAGAAACCTAATTTAACAACTGAAGTTAACCAGATTTCACAGAAATGGATTGTAATATGTTTGCAGAAATGAAGTGAATCCATCATCAAATACTTCTGCCATTACTAAGAAATTTCTAGTAAAAGCTTTACATTTCGGAGAACACTCTAAAAACGATTTCTTAGTCAGCTGCTCTTGCATTCAGTTTTAATGGTGATGTCAACCAGGTGAGGGATCTTAGGGACTCTAGAGCTTTCTTGTTTTAAATACTGACAAAAATGTTAGAATGATGATAGTAATTAAATAAGCCCATCTTCTTCTTTTGCAGCAAAGAGATGTGCTCACAATGGGGAAGCAGTAAAATTGTTATCAGACATTGGTAATGATGTTGAAGATGTGAGCTTGTATAACGAGAATGAATCAATGATTGCATCATGGAAAGATAATACCAATGAAGTTGAGTATATGGATCCTAATTATAGTGGAAGGATTCACATGGATAAAAAGAGAAACATTTGGATTTTAGGTGTGGAGAGAAAAGATGCTGGGAGATATTATATAAAATTTGGCATACGTGATCGATTTGACATCATATTGACTGTAAAAGGTGAGTTCTGTGAATTCATTTGTTTATCTGTCCATTTGACCATTCATCCATGCATATACAGTACATTAACACAAATACTTTAATTGATTAATACATACATTCATTTTGCCTAGGATTTTGAGCTTAAAATGAACCCTATTTTTTTTTATCAATCAGTATCAAAACTGGAAATAGGAGACTGAAGCATTATAACTTGATGTCATTGTTTGCGTGCTTCAACATATTATTGCTTTAGGCATATGTTATTTGATGTATTTCCATGTTTATTTTAAATCTTTCTGTTTATTTAAATGTTGGTCCATCTATCCACCTTCAACAATGGCTGTCAGAATAAAAAAGGAATTGTTTGCTTGTCCTTTTTAAGGGAATTTGACTGTAGTAACAATACTACATTCATTGTTAATTCCCAAACCCATGTAGTAACATTACTGTATGTTCAGGCTCTAATTTTGTGATCTCCAAAACCTGATGCAGTAACAGTACTACAACTGATGTAGTAACGATACTTAATAGCTCTAATGCAATCCCCCAAACCCATGTAGTAACATTACCCTATTTCCCAGCACTGATCTTGTGATCTCCAAAACCTGATGTAGTAACAATACTACAAAGCTGTCACCCTCAAACCCATATAGTGACATTACTCTGTGCCCAGGCAATGATTTTGTGATCTCCAAAACCTGATGCAGTAACAATACTACAACTGATGTAGTAACAATACAACATAGCTCTAATGCTATCCCTAAACCCATGTGGTAACATTACCCTATGTCCAGGCACTGATTTGTGACCTCCAAAACTTGATGTAGTAACAATACTACATAGTCATCACAGCCATCCCCCAAAACCCATGTGTAACATTACTCTATTTCCAAGCACTGATTTTATGATTTCCAAAGCCTGATGTAGTAACAATACTACATAGCTATTCACCAAACCATGTAGTAATACTACCCTATTTCCAGGCACTTATATTTCGAGCTCCAAAACCTGATGTAGTAACAATACTACATAGCAAACCCACCAACCTATGTACATGTAGTAACATTATCCTATTTCCAGGCACTGACCTTGTGATCTCCAAGACCTGATGTAGTAACAGTACTACAACTGATGTAGTAGCAATACTACATAGCTCTCCTTCTATCCCCCAAACCCATGTAGTAACATTACTCTATTTCCATGGTAAAAGTCTAACATTCATTTTGTCATTTAAAAAATATGATGTAGTAAGATTATTACAGCTATGCCTCACACTGCCTCCAGAATATAAAAGAAAATTCAGTGCTGTCTATCTTATAGGACATTACCTTTGTATTTAATATTAAATATCATTACCACTTGCAAATCCCTTCTTCATAGTAGTATTACCAGTCTGGTGGCCTAAGTGGATAGACGATCCACCTCAGATGCGGGAGGTCACAAGTCCAAACCCTGACTGAGTCATACCAGAGAGTTATAAAAATGGTACTAACAGCTACCTTCTTGCTGGGCACTTAGCATTAAGAAGTTAGTGTTAAGACTGGTCAGCCTGATTCCAGGATAATGTGACTGGGTGGAACATCATGTTACATGTCTGCAGCATGATGCCGCAGTGCTAGACATCACTATAAACTGCCACACAGACATCATAGCGATATGACTGAAAAATTGTTAAATCTACATTAAAAATCAGAAACACATACGCATAGTAATATTACTCTACTGATTATCAGCTGTGACTACCTTCCCAAGTCAACATTGCTGATCGCAATGCTCAATGTAGTAATGATAGAACCCATCGTATGACTGTTAGAACAGGAAAATTCCATTTGAAGCTTAGAATTTTAAGTCATACACTAAAATGTGCTGAGGGGCCCCGAGTGGCCGAGTGGTCTAAAGCGCTGACCGTTACGGATCACTGCCATCTCACCTCTGTCTGCGTAAGTTCGAATCCAGGCTTGGCTAACGTGGGTACGTGAGAAAGCCTGCCAGTAGCTTCTCGTGGGTCGGTGGTTCTTCCCGGGATTTTCCAGGGTTCTTCCTCCACCATTAATACTGGCCGCCATGTATAGCCTATCTTGTGCTGAAAAATGGCGTTAAACCCCATAACAACAACAACAACTAAAATGTGCTGAGTGTTTACTGCAAATTTGTAATCCAAAGGATGGAATTTTCAATCCTTCACTAAAGCACAATGATGGAATTTTTCTTCTCACATTTCTGTGCTAAAAGGGTAGTCCAGGTCAAAAATGCATCCTGTGAATACTGCTGTAACTTTCAAGCTGCAAAACAACCACTTAAAATTTCCTTACCATAACATAGACTAGAGCATAAAAAGTTAGATTTACACTGAAATATTTAGTGTAACTTTCAGCGACATTTAAAAACATTTCAGCTTTCAAAGAACAGTACCAGTAGTTAAAATGACCATAGTAATTGCAATACATAGTGTCCGAATTGTGTACTGAATATTAGCTTGTGCAATGATATAGATATCAACATATCACAAGATGAAGTCCACTTTTATTGATAAGATTACTCAAGTCAGATAAATAATAACAACATTGTTCTCTATTCAACTTTGAGCAAGAATTGATTTAAACTTCAGAAAAAATACTGAGAATATACATTTTTTAAACAAATATCAATTACAACAATAGCATTTTCAACTCAGAATTGGACTATAGATGCTGTTCATGTATCTGGGTTGATCAGTGTGAAATATGTTTGTGGGACTTAAACCACTGCTCAATTTAATATGTAAATATGTTGCAAATAATGTTTAATGTGATTGTTGGGGAAAAGATTTCAAGCGATGATGCAAACAAGTGTTTGATATTTTGTGTGCACTATGCTCCCAGTAAATTGTCAATATATTGAGAAGTCATGATAAAGGTAAGGTGTGAAGCATGAGCAAGCTTCTTACACTGGTTTTCTAAAGTGGAAAATACAGCCATACACATATAATGTGAGAATATTACTATATTGCCTAGTCAGATTACAGTAAAAACTGTCATGAGCGACCACTTGTCATTTCCGACCACAATCGTAATGCACGGATCGATTTTATTATATAAACGCTCTGTTATGAGCGACCACCTACTGAACGCGACCAGTGACCACGATTTCTTGGCAAAATATGCATTTCGACACTGCTATGAATGACCGCATCGCAAAAAACAGATCAACACCACTGACCTTGACTTAATCCTTTGTAAACAGCAGAGCTCAGGATTCATGTAGTATGCAAAGTGCACATTAAATAACACTACAGTTGAACAACCATATAGCGAGATAAACACCACTAACCATCATTTAATCCTTTGTATCAACGACCGCATAAATAGCACAGATTGTTCTAATGTGGTATTTTAAAAAAAAAAAATTTGGCTAGCTACCAGTTTTGTGAAATTTACAAGTCCAGCATATGGTGTCATTTGGTGTCATTTGTAAATTGCAGTAAACCAGAATAAAGTACATGTCACTAACCGCCATTGTAGTGCTGACATCATGTGAATTGCCAGTAAGATTAACCATTTTTTCATCAAAGGGAGTAATTCTGAAACTCCTGTTTGACAAGTCAAGTCATTCCGAATTAAATCTCAAAATGGCCAGGACAAAGCAGACTTAATTTGGAGAAGAAGGAATCATGGAATATTGTATGTAAAGTACAAAATCATACAATTGGATATACAATATACAAAATACGAGAATTCAGGACGGGAATAATACAAAGTTTACTCACAAGTTAACACAAACTCACTGCACGAGGCACACGAGCAAACAAAGATGGTGACTAACAGAGAAATGACCGAACTGGAAAAATACTTTCGCACAGAAAGGATTGATACAACAGAAGGATCATACTTGAAATGTACATATAAAACGGGAACACAAGAAATAGATACAACAAGAATACCAGCAGAATGAAAACCAACAGTAAGCGGAGTGATGGCAGCCTTAAGCATATGGAATAAAGATTTTATAGTCCTAGCAGACAGCATGAATATGAATGGGAACGGAGGGTTTATACTAAGACCAAATTTAGGGACTGAACCAATTATGCCATATGGGAAAATGGAAATCGTAGGGGGAACAATTATCATAAAAAACCAGAACCATTTCTGAGGAAAATAAAAAAGAGGACAGGAGAATTACACATAGTGGATATACCAATGGAAATTCCACTGGAAGCCACGGTAGAGAAATTCCAAAAGAAATTCCAAACCAAAGTAATCAGAGCGAGATTGGACACTATCCCTGGATACAAAATAAAGAACGGGAACATAATACTGGAGATAGAAAGATAAGAACTGTATACCATCAAAAAAGTATTCTTTTTACATGGGTTCTTAGCAAAAAACGTTATACAAAGGATGTATTTTCCACAGGAAATGCCTTAAGTGTGGGAAAGTGGGGCACACGCTCAAGAGATGCCGAATAGAGCAAGAACTAACAAAAACAACAGCAGCAAGTACAACAGACATGCCACATTAGTGAGATAACAACATTTCCAAAACAGACAAAACAGAATCAAGCAGGAGAGAAAGAGAAAGAAAAGGAGGAACAGGAAATTTGACAGCAAATGGCACAAAAACAAAATGACAAACAAAAACAACAACTGACAGGGAAAGAAAAAGAGACACAAGAGTATAGACAACAAGTGAATCAGCAACAGATCCAACAACAATCAAAGAGCAAGCAACAACAAAAAATCAACATCGGAAGAAAGCGAAAAACTTTGGAAGAAAATGTACAAGCTATCACGAGAGGAGAAACTAGAGGAAACACATTATGGGATCAGTGAGACAGAGGATGAGACGATCCAATGATATATATTTGACGAAGATGAATTACAGGAAGAAATAGAAATATGGGAATAAGATAACAAAAAACAACATAAAAAATGATAGTGATTATCTACGAGAACTGGACAATATATATATATTCAATACATACAAGTCCCACAAACAATAAAAGTAATGAAACACACAAAATCCAAAATCGTAAAGGATATAGCGAACACTTTTAACAATATACTAAGCCTTCGGGTAAGATTACAGTTAGGGAGGTGGGGCCCCCTTGAAAGGTCTGGAAAGATCAGACGAGGGACACCCCTCCAAAAACCAAAAAAAAAGGTAGTAATGATGGACATACACAGTCAATTTAGAGGCTTGTATTTTTTCTTTATCTTTGTGAAAGCCCACACAATGCCGGTAGTCCTAATGTCCCAATGATAAATCTTTTGAAAGGGCTTCATTGTAGGGTTGAGTACATCATTTGTCTTTCCAGTTAATCTGTAATGCCTGGGGGTGAATGGGGCCTTTGTCTTTAATACTAGTAAGTGAGAATCATTTCCGGATTTTTTTTTTTTTTTTTTTTTTACAGTGTTTCACCAAGCCACCATTTGTTTACCCGGGTGCAGATGGTCGCAACCTTTGTTTATTGAGCTATAACACTGGTGATTTAAAACTTCGTCTCAAAATAAATTATTTTTTAGGTTTCATTCATTGGTACATAATATATATTTATTCCACATTTCCCCAAAACCTGATCAAAACCGAAATACATCTAGTTGTTATTACATCAACACTAATAACAATGGCAGAACCTTCAATGATAAAAGAAAAATTGTAACACTGGAAGAAAGATTTAATGTAATTGAAAGAAGTGAAAAAGGGGAGACAGCTCGCAAAATAGCAGCCAGCTTAAACGTCAGTAAAACGCAAGTTCAGAGTGTTATCAAAGACAAGGAGTCCATTAGAAACAAATGGCAGAAAGGTGCACAAGCACAGAGGAAATATGCCACAGCACGACGGACATTGTATGGAGATCTAAACGAGCAAGTATGGGAGTGGTTTTGTGTTGCAAGGAGTAAAAACATACCAGTAAGTGGAAAGCTGATTCAGGAAAAGGCAATTATTGTCTCACCAGAACTGAATTATGATGATATAAATTTGATTCACGTTGTTTGATAGATGTAAACTGTATATCTTCATTATATAAAGTTATTTTGAGAGGAATACATGCAGTGTTTAACAAGATTTATGAATAAAGGATATGATACATGTACTGTGAGTATGAGTATTTTTTTCTTCTTCAACAGTGCTAACTATTGACCCTGGAAACCACTCCATTTTCACACACCTGTTATGAGAGACCACCTGTCTTGAGAGACCACTTTTGGTTGGCAGAAGGGGCGGTCTCTCATAACAGGTTTTACTGTACTTTCTTCATGCTGGGATCAGCCTGGCATAGATAAGCTGAGATAGCCCAGAATACTCAAATACTGGGATCAGCCTAGCATAGATTCGAAATCATCATAATCCTGTTCAGTGTTTCATTCAGATTCTAGCTCATGTGTAACCCCTATACAGAGACAGCCAAAGTTTTATTTAAGTAGTGAAGTTACTGTGTATATGTATATATATATGTGTGTGTGTGTGTGTGTGTGTGTGTGTGTGTGCTTAATGACTTGGTGGTATATCTGATATTTGTTATCATGAATAGAGTTGAATTGAGTATTAAGTTAGTATACCCATGTAGTCTTTATTTTTCTCACAAGGCATGTATGAAATATTTATTTATACATGTCTATATCTGTTTTCAATAAATTTGGTTTATAAGGCCAATGAAATAAATTAGTTGTAATGTTATATTACTACACAGCAGATACAACCCTGCCAGACTTTATCTGACTCACAAAAATATTACTAAAAAATAGATCTCCAAACTCAGTTGAACAAGATTACTACATAGCCTAGATGTGTATATAAGACTGTAAATTAAACTCCTTGTAGTAATATTATATTTTAATAGAAGGTATAGATATTTCAATTTACAATTTTATAAACATCTGTTTAAGCCTCTATTATCACCATGTATAACAATACAAACTTCTACAATTATAACTTGACATTCTGTCGTCAATTACTTTAAATCCTTTTATCGACTTACATGATTGTATGCATGAGTGTCAAATGAACAACAGGTAAACAATTCCTTACTGCCTTTTACCCTTATCATGTGTCCATAGAAGTTGTCCATTGATTTTGTGACCACAATAATAAAACATGAAAAATCACATCAGTACATTTTTGATACATAGAAAAAAGCATGTAGCTTGTATGAGAACTTTTTAAACATGTCACATGCTTAATTATAGTTAAGATAATTCCTGAATACATGTCAAGTGTGTCATCCTCAAGACCATGATAAGCCTTCCTTGCATGATCAATGCACAGAGAGATACCTAAGCATTGTGGCACTCTAAGCTGAATAATGTACATTGCTATTGACAGTAATGGTTACCATTGTGAATATCCAATGTTTGTAAAGAAGCAAACTACAGCAAGTTGTTGTTGTTGTTGTTGTTATAGGGTTTAATGCCATTTTCAGCATAAGATAGGCTATACATGGCAGCCAGTATAAACCATGGAGGAAGAACCTGGGAGAATCCCTGGAAAGAACCACTGACCAATGAGAAGCTACTGGCAAGCTGTCTCATATACCCACATTGGCCAAACCCGAGACTCGAACCCACGCAGACAGATGTGAGATGGCAATGATCCGTAACAGTGAGCGCTTTAGACCACTCGGCCAGTTGCTCAAAACAGTGATGTTCTGCAAGAATCAAACTGAAAAAAGGAAAGTAAATCATACAAATCTTACAAATCTAATTTGCTTTGTGTCATATGGTTAATAGCCATTTTGCAGAGTCCTGTGTCACATGTCAGTGGCCATTTTTGGGACAAGTCACAAGACTGTTAGCCTTATTTTAAAGAATTTCTTATTTCAGTTTCCACTTTCTCTTTGGTAAAATTTTTTTCATAAAAATTTTACCTATTGTAACATGTCCAGAAAATATACGTAACAGATACCCTATATGTATATCTTTCTGTCATTTGTATCAAGTTTTACTGCCATTTTTCTAGTGTTGTATATTAAGTCATTGTTTTGCACTTTTCCTGTTGGTGCTTCGCAAAATGTAATGGTGGTTTCTTCAAAAATGCCCAGATAAAATTGTTTGTTGTTATATTCTACCAGTGCTAGCTCTTGATCCCTCTCCTTCCTGCAATGAAACAGAAAATAAAAATTAGTTGGTTACTACTAATTTGAAAACCAGCTGCATACCAACTGTGAAGATCATATCAAGTATGTGACTTCTGGGAAACATACACTTTATAGCATATAAGAAAGGATAAATGGTCCCTTAATACACATTTTAGTAATACATATGTGGATTCTGTCATATAGAAAAGGTACAAGTGAACAACTTACACATTTATAGTACATACACACATATTCTTAACAGAATGTTTTTCATTGAGATTAAATAGTAACATGTATAGTCAATGGGATTATAAGAGTTGGAAACATAATGGGTTTCTGCTTTATATGGCAACCTGATGGGAAATTTAATTGTGATATTTCTAACACTAATCCCCTAGTTTTCTAGGAATTTACTTAAAAACAATTTCTACAAAAGTTGTGCCAATGTAATCTCTCTACCATTATCCAGTATTCATAGTATATGTAAGAGATTTTGTTTGTACTTAATTCTTCTCAAATACTTCCAGTGTGAATAAAAATGTGGTAGGAGTGTTTCACATTACATGTACAAGGAATGTTCTACTAAAGACCACTCTTGCAACTGTGTGGCTGTCATAATGATCAAAGGGTGAATATCATTCATGTCACATTACCCAGAATATGCTATTATTTGTCGTCTAAAGTAATACAAATGAGTGGTAGGGGGTCCACTTTGGCCTCTTATTGTGTTACTACGGTCACAATACAGCAAATTCATATTAAAATGCTATGAAAGCATATTTATTTTTATCTATAGGGGCATTATTAATTTTAAGCAAAATTTCCAGCCCAATTACAGTCAGTACATTTTACATAATTGATATCGCTAATCAAATATACTGTTTTAAAATTAAGTTTAAAAATGCTAAATGAATATGACTTGGAAAATCTAATATAAAATATTCATCTCATTTAAAAGAAAGTAATTCATTATGTTAACCTGTTTGATTTCAATTGTATTTTTGGTAATTACTTTATATAAAGGTTATAAAAAACCGACCAAAAACCTAGCTTTCAGATTAAAAGAAACTATTAAATCAATTGATTCAAATATCATAACATGGAAAATATACCTTCACATGTTGTCTGACTGCTGCTGCAGATATCAGTAGTGTCTTCTTTTCTGTCATCAAAACAAAGATGTCTTTGGAAACAAAAACATGTCTTTTATCTCCCACTTATGTTTGGACTCCATTTTGCCTTACAGTCTCACTACTCTGAGGATGAAGTTTCAGAAATGACTAGACAACTGATATCAGTTTGCCTTTATGACAGACCCAGTTACTGGACTCTAGGACATGAATGCTATCATATTTCAGCACTATCAATATCAGTTTGCTGGAATCCAATTGACTATAATTGCCACAAAGACAAATGTGTTGCTCTGTGATTCTGCAGTTGTTCCTGTGTAACTGTGCAGGTCACTTGGGTGTAGACTTTTCACTCTTTTTGAGAAAAAAAATCTTATCACAATTAAGCAAAAATATTTGGGAAAGACAAATAAAATATAAATATAAAGTGTACAATACTTAAGGGAATGGAACTTCCAGTTTAGTAAAAGCACTCAAGAAAAAGGAGAAAAAAGTTATATTCAAAACCATATTATTGAGTTTTTTCAAGCAAGTACATCAAGCATAGCCATGTACATGTAGAACTGTGGCTATTCTAAAATGATTATTAGAAGTATTTTTAAGCTGAAAACATTCTGCCATCACAATTTGTGTGCCCCCCCTCTCTCAATCTCTCCTGCTGACGTATACTGAGCCTCCAGTTTATAACAAAATCGGTAAAAGTAGTACTCAAAAGCTAAGATGCTGTAGCTATTTTTTTTCAAAACCCTTGTTAACTGTATGACCATTTCTGCCGTCTGCTCTCAGCATACTCACTAATAATAAATGATTATATTATGTAGTAAATAAATGATTATATTATATAGTAATTTTGATTGGTTTGGTTTTATAAATCAAAAATCTTTTCCCACAAATAGTGCCGATGTCAGAAACTACTGGAAAAAACCCTGATTTATGATAGTTTTATCACTTGTGTGCAGAAATCATTGATCACCTCTCTATCAAAATGTATTTATTGTGTAAATATTATATAAAACTGTGTAACAAGAAATTAAATCTGATGCCACTGTATAAATATATTTAAATATTTGTTTTACATATGTGATGCATGTAAAGTTTTGAACAGAAGTCTTCTAATCTAACAGTTTAGGTTAGGTTAATGTATTATGGTTCACTAGTTAAGGAATTTAATAACCGATGTAGCAAATGTCACTCAAATAGTATCTCAAAAAGGATACACATACATGGCCATACATTTAATTAAAAGTGTACATAGATAGCTTACATTTGCTTATGAATAATACAGAATTCATGGAAAGTACGCTGAGTGAAGCATTCTGTATCCTGAATGTAAATAAAAATAAAAAAATGAACCAAGAAAATTAGTGCCACTTGCACACACTGATAACTTGGTGTTAAAAACTCCACATCTTTCAAGGAAGAATATTTCTCTCAAGCTTTAAACAGATTTGTACATCTATATCTTAATGTAGTAATCCTTCTGTCCATCAAGTCATTACAAGTGCAAAGTTCAACAAACTGAGACTGCATTTTGCCCAAAGCTTATAAAATAATTTTATGATTGACGAAGATAGGGGAGTGAGAGGAGATTTGTGGGGAAACTCGACAAAATGTTAATAAAGTAACTTGACCCTGCCAGGTACCCTGCAAAATTTCCCTACCTGTCCATATCTAGTAATTTGTTACATGGGAGTAAAGATTTTAGGACATAGCATCAATTTTAGTGCTACTTGACACAAACCAGATGGGTTTATGTATGATATGTTGTACATTGTCCATCTGTTAACTCTAGCTTGTTATTACTACTTCTCTTCAACTACTTAGACTACTGCATTGAAATTTCACACACAATCACCCCATGGTCTAGTTGGTTGCAAAAATAATGGTGTTGGGTGGACATCCAGTATGGCACCCAGAAAGGCCTTTTTGAAATCTTGTTATTGCTACTTCTCCTGAAGGGATGATCCTATCAGTATGGAGTTTCCACGAAAAGTGTTCTTATGATGTCCAGTTGGGCCTAAAGAAAATGGTGCTGATCTGATGTCCAATATAGCTACCACTGCAGTATCGTAAAAATCTTGTTATGGCTACTCCTTTTCAATGGAAACACACATTGCCATGTGAGTATTACCAGAAGACTTCTTATAATGTTAAGCCTTTTTTAGTTGACTGTGGCAATCATGAAAATCCTATCACATCTCCTGAATGAATGGTGACATCAGCATAGGGTTTTTACAGAAAGACTATGAAGTCTAGTTGGTTGTAAAATAAAATGGTGCCAATCTGACTTCCTATATGGTCAGCACAATGGTTATCTTGAAAACTGTTTTATCTCTATTGTATTTTCACCAGAAGACTTCTTATGATTTCATATTTGTTCAAATTGGAAATGGTGCCAATATGGTATCCATTATGGCCACCATGGCATCTGTCTTGAAAATAGAAAGTCATATCAGCATGGAATTTCCATCAGAAGACTTCTCATGACATCTTGTTGGTCCTAAATGATAATGATGCCAATCTGTCTTCCACCCAAACCGAAATCGCAAGCTCTTCGTGCAAGCTTGCCACAAGCTTGCGCAAACTATATCTTGCAAGCTAGTATTTGGAACCTTGCGGCAAGCTTGCGCTAGTCTGCACTGGAAAAAAAAGGCAAGCTTGCGCAAACCACATGAAAGAAATATTGCAAGCTTGTGCAAGCTTGCAGAAGATTGCTGCAAGCTTGCATAATCCTAAATATATACAAGTTTGCACAAGCTTACAAGGATTAACAGCAAGCTAGTGCAAGCTTGCGAGGACAAACAAGCTTGCACAAACCACATGAAAGACACATTGCAAGCTTGCAGAAGATTGCACAATCCTAAATATATACAAGCTTTAAATGACATTACCAACAATTCAAGAATACTGTTCATGATAAAATTGTCGCAGTTAAATTAGAAAGGAGATTATATATAACAAAAATCTGAAATAAATGGAACAAGTTTCAACTATTTCTGAAGATTTATTTACAAAAATACACATATCTTGAAACAGCCTTTTTTCAAGTAAAAAGTTTTAATGTAGTGTTAAGAAAATATGAACTTATAAAATTCTTTTGCTACTTCTCTGTATTGTATAGTGAAAAGCATATGGTTTTGTATTTGAAATTATCATAATATCTGTGGAATGCAAAGTCCTGTTGTGCAGATTACAAATGTGGTATCAGGTTAGCTAAAATTACATGTTTATAAAGATCATATTAAACAAGAATGTATTCTAGAGTACTTTTACTGTAAGATACAATTACAACTACACCAAAATTAGCTACCTTTTTGCACACGATTCTCAAATACGATGTAACTCATGTTAGTCATGTGTGCATTTTAACATGCAAATTAGGTAAAACTCGCATAAACAATAGAACAAAATCTGAAAATCACATGAGCTGAATCATATCCATTTAGCAACCCCAGTGCAGGGCATATATCCCTTAGAATTGTCCCAGTTTTACATGGTCACTGCACTTTTTCCATATGTTAGTAACTTTCTGTATTAAAGACCGATATAAAATATATATGAAATAAAAGCCAATAAAATTATCTTTCTAAATATTTATTACTTGTTAGTGTTATTTATTTGGATTTACACTTTATCGCAGGTTGAAAAGTAAATTACAGGTAATTTACGCTTCCCGCACAAAATCAGTACTGCCTTGACCTGTGTGTAACGTGTGTTTCATTTGGAAAATTATGCAACCGGGTTAATAACTACGAATATTCATGAAAATTTCCAGCCAATCAGAAAATTGAATGATGGTTAGTGCGGAATTTGAAGAATTAAAATATCACAAGCCATGCTGAAGATATAGTGATGCAAATTCAAGTGCCGATCGTACGCGATCCTCAAAGTTTACAAACATTCTTCACACGTCATTAGATTGTACATATTCTCATCTTTAATTTCATGTATAAAACGTCTGTCGCAAAGGAGATTTATTGTGCCGGATTTTGCTTTAAAGGTAAGGACTTTTGAGTTTTTGTACTTTGCTGAGCATGTACTATGGACACCATCTTGAATATATTACGATGTTAGTAAACAAACGTTTGTAACCAGTAGTTTAAGGCCATATCGATTAGTAAATGTCCATAATATAGTGTCTACAACTTGTGGCTAACAAATACATGGTTCTAAATCGAGTTTTATCATATATTCTTTTATTTTAAAAGCGAACGTCTTTTGAGAATTTGTCGAGACGACTGTTCTTCATAACCATGCGATATCGCAGTTAACATCGAATTTAGTTTTCTTGTTCAAATCGTTTAAACAAAAACCCAAAAAAATTCTTTTAAATGATGTGTGAAGAACTACTTTACAGACTAAGATGTGTTTCATCAACAATGAAAACAATTTACAACTCAATTATTTCAACCGAATGGTGACATTTATTTTAAAGTAGGAAGTAAAATATGAGATTTTCCAATTACCATGACAATAATTAAACTTGAAATTTTATGCCTAATCCATGATTAGTAAAGCCTTGGATTTGATACATAGTTACCAGCATTAACTTTATTAAAATTTCTATTTGAATGGTTTTGCTGTGGAGAAAAGAAACATTTTTGATTTAACACCATATATTAACATGTTGCTGTGTGTGTTAGCACACAAAATATTACAAACAAAATTTAAATATTGGTGAGATTTTTCTTGAAATAACTCCCTGTTGTAAACGTACATCTTTAATAATTGCAAATACGAGTCCAGCATGTTGTTTTACATAAAGCTGGAAAGTTTTATGAATTTATCATTAAAAATAACAAAATTACATCAATTTATGTCCAATTTCCTTTTTTTCTGGTGCCATGGATTTATTGCATGTGACAATATTATTATAAGGAAAAAGGTGAGCAAATTGATAGAAAATTGGCAACTTTAAAATGTCGTAAGTTTACTTCTAGTAGAGATATTTTCACAATTTAAACTGTTCTATGCTGCTTGAGATGAGATCTATCATTTAACAGTGTTTTAAAAGCAATTAAATGACAATGAAAAATCAGCTGGGGTTGCTAATCCATTGTATTAAGAGAACATTCCAGAAATTCTGATTGCTACACAGAAAGGCAAGCTCTTCAGTCTGAGGAATCTTGCAGGGCCATTTTCTTGAATATGTGGAAAATCTTCACATTTTTGTCTGCATGGTTTCAGAAACTTTTTACTTTACATCCATACAGAATCCAGTTGAGGAAGGATGTTGTCAGATGGTTACATTCCCCTTCCTTCTGTTAAAACTGTATGCTGTTAGGTGAAAAACAAGAATGTTTGCCATTTTAATACACCAAACCACTTCTAAACAAATCCTCTCAGAATAAAATCCTTCATCCTCCCCTTCTTCTTGTAGAGTCAGGTACCATCCACTGAAATAGATTACAGCAACATGTAACCTGGTCAAAATATTTGACTATTTACCTGTTTGGAAAAGGCATTTCATTTAAGTTCAACATTAGAGAAATATTTCACAAGTTATAGAAACTTTTATAAGTGTTACACACAAATTGGTCATCCATTAAAGAGATCCTAAATATTAGTTTTACCAACCATTTTGAAAGGGATATGACATCTACCAAATGACTGGTATCTGACATCTTTAAACAGAAGAATGCAATGAAATTACTCAGTTGATAATTTGACTTCTTTGAAATAGACTCTACCATCTTTTTTGAAAATTAAATTAATTTAAAAAAAATAGATTAATGCAGTGAACTCTGAACTTGTCTCAATTAAAGTTAATTGCAAGTGGGTAACTGCCGAATTTGATGTGTGAGAAGAAAAAAGTCCCCAAGAAAAACGGAAATGAGATTACGATGCTTGCATGTAATTTCAAAATTCATCGACCTATTTTCGATAACTGACAACAGTGCATCGAAATCTGATGTTTGACAGGCGCAGCAGTAAATAATAATGATCTACAAAGTTGTCATCTCAATCATCATGTGGAAGAAGATTACAAAGTCACCTTTGACATTTAATGTATTGTAAGCAAACACTGAGCAGCAATAATACCATAATACAGACTAATCGGCCGTCAAACGGCAGCCCAGTAAATGGGCAAAATGCAAAATAATGTTTGATTTTACTCACCAACACGATAACTCCCTGATTTTAAATTTCTGTCTGGGATTCCATGATCAGCTGCTGCACATGTATTGCTACTGCTTGCAATGAAATTTCCTGAATTAACGAGCTAAATTGTGACGGTTAAATTTTGAAAATGGCGCAGCTTTGAAACCGAGGCTGGTGTAAATTTTCGGTACCAAGTATGCTAAATGTATACTTCGATTTGTAAACCAGTCTCAAGACTGAAAACAAGGGAAGTAACTGCTGTTGACGTCTCGAGGCCAAATTAGGTCACTGTCGCGGAAAACCGCATTTTATTTTATGTGATTTTATTATTCGATTTCCTTTTTTTTTAGAAAGGCAAAATTCATGAACCTTAATTCTTTATATAATGCTGGCAGATAGGGATGGCGCTCTCTCTCTCTCTCTCTCTCTCTCTCTCTCTCTCTCTCTCTCTCTCAGAAAACAATAATTGTATACATTTTAAGCTTTTATTTTGTATGACAAGAAATGCCAGTGATTTGTTTCTTCTGGCAGCAGATACTACTGCTACTACTACTATAATAATAATAATAATAATAATAATAATACTATTTCATGCTATTCACAACAACACTTAAAGTAATAACAACAGGGACACACATACTTGATGATAAGCAAATGCTTCAGAACAATAGAATTTTATCAATAATGGCTCTTTTTTCACCCATTTTTGTTTAAAAAATTCTCATTATTGAAGCACTGATGTTGTATGGAAATGTATAATAACAGGAAATAAAATCATAATCATTTACTTATCTTTCATCTGTAAATAATTGAGTTATTATTATTATTATTATTATTATTATTACTATTAATTATTATTATTATTATTATTATTATTATTATTATTATTATTATTATTAAGTTTTGATATTTACCATATTAAATATAACAAAATGTAATTGCTGGAAATTAAATAATCCACATTATTAAAGTACTGAGGTCACCTTTAGCATACAATTATTTATTTGTACATTTGTTATCTGAAATTGTTTAAGAGTTATTTGCAGTTTATATGCATATAGCAGGCAATGAACAAAAATTCTCGAAGAAACTGAGTCTGGAAATATGTGGAAGCTTGTGCTTTTTATAAGCCTGCAAATTGTGCAAGCTTGTGTAAGCTTGCACAAGCTTCTGTAAGCTTGTGCAAGCTTGTGTAAGCTTGCGCAAGCTTGTGCAAGCTTGCAGATGCTGGTAAGAAATGGTGCCATGCTTGCACAAGCTTGCACAAACTAACAGATACTTATTTGCAAGCTTATTTTGATGACACAAGCTTGCAACAACCTTGTGGCAAGCTTGCGGCAAGCTAACTGCAAGGATGCATTTTGGTTTGGGCAATATGTCCAACATAGCATTTAAATTGAAAATCCTGTTATTGCAGTAGAATATCAGAGATGGTTTCAACATTCAGCAGTTAAAAATAAGAAATGATCTTATCTTGAATTCCTGACTAAAATTATGTATGTTATTGTATCAGCTTTTGTGAGATAAGCAATTGTGAGGGCAGTCAATTCGCTCATACTACACACATCGTAAACAGGTCATGTCAAAACTATGGTATAATATATTTTTCAGGTTGAATAAAATAAGTGGGCACAATCATTGTGCAGTGTATGCATGTAAACATTGTAGAGATTCAATTAATAACACTTGCGAATTTTATAAATTTCCCAGTAAATCTTAAGTCACTGTGGACTCATGCCTCAGGTTGTAATGATCTGATATTGAAAAATGTCAGTTCTGTATAACTGTCACTTTGTATATAGAAGACCAAACAGGATAAATGAAGAAAGTATAGATTATGTGCCAAGTGTCAAATTACCCCAGGATACATTTATGTTTTGGCAAAAAGCGGAAAACTCAAATAAGCAAAAATTATTGCATGACCAGTACATAATATTATTATAAACTTATCTGCAGTCAGTTAGCTTATCATAGAAACTACACGTAAGATGTTTAGTGTTTATTTTATAAGTTGTGTATTTTTCACTGCATATCTTTGTGTTCTTGTCTACAGTATGTGCATTTTCATAGGACATTGGGCAATATTATTTGTGAGGATTAAAGGAACATTTATGATTTTTTAATAATGCATGGTTTATTTTATAGCTGGGCAATATTAATGAAGTCTTGAATGTAGTTCAGGTAAAATGCCAAAACTTACTGGAGTCCATTAGTTGGATAAAACATTGAATTCTTGAAAATATGTTATTCATTGACCTAAAAAAGTCCAATTTATCGGAAAAAACATAGAGCCACTTTAATCACTAAAACATGTTTTTACCTTGTATGTATTTATGCTAGAAAACCAGTGACTTCGGCAGAATCAGCTTATAATATGACCATGACTATCATGTTTCTATAACATTGCTATATGTACCTGACCGCTCCAGTGGCCTAGTGGTTAGAGTGCCCGCCTCGGATGCAGGAGGTCGCGAGTTCGAAGCCCGGCTGAGTCATACCAAAGACTTTAAAATAATAGTACTAACAGCAGCCTCGCTTGGCGCTCAGCATTAAGAGGTTAGTGTTAGGACTGGTCAACCTGGTGTCAGGATAATGTGACTGGGTGGGACATCATGTCACATGTCTGTGGCATGATGCCCCAGTGCTGGACATCACTATAAACTGTCACACTGCAGACATTGTAGCGATATGACTGAAAAATTGTTAAAGCTATGTTAAAAATCTAAATTGCACACACACACACACACATGCTATATGTACCATTGTAAGAGCCAAAACAGATATCTGTCTCACTGGTTTGCAACCTTATTTTTTCCTTGCATGATTTTGTCCATGTGGGATTGAGTCTTGAGCATGGCCACTGTGGGTATGTGAGAAAGCTGCCTGTAGGTTTGTGTGAGTCAGTGATTCTTATTGGGGCTTTTCTATGTTCTTCTACCACTAGTTATACTGGCTGCCATGAATAACCTAACTTTGCCCTGTGAAATGGCATTAACCCGAAACAACACCACCAACAAGAACAAAATCATTTATATAGTTAATAGACTTTAATAATCTCTAGTTTATCCCTAAAGCATAAGGATAATATTAAGATCATTAATTCCATGGAGTGGAGCAAGTATATTAGTTTGTAGATCAAGATATGGAGAATGCTAATTTGCTAAACATAAACAGGAAGGCAGGCTTGGCTAGCAAGTAGGGGGCTGGTTGATGGTCATAACAAGTTATTAACTGCCCAGCAAGAGGATGGGAAAATCCAGTACGGCTTAATTATATTATTAAATGAGAGAGAGAGAGAGAGAGAGAGAGAGAGAGAGAGAGAGAGATTTTAATATTTTCCTCAATGAAGTATCAACTTGAATATTTTCTGATTTAATAAAAAAAAAACCTAATTATAGACTTTGAAATGTTACAGCTGTCCAACAATATCCAAAATCCCACAAAGCAAAACTACTCGTTCCTCTGAACATTTTGAAAAAAAATGTGGATTATGTGATTCTGCATGTGGATACATGGATAAGTGCATGTCTTAATATTTCACAAATCCTCCAGCACTGCTCAGCTCTCTAGATATGATTGGAGATAGTCTGCATATCTGCATAATGCTTGAACATTATGACCCAACTCTAGCTATTGGGAGTTGGTTCACATAAAATTTAAAATTGAGCTAGATCAGTCCTTCAGAACAACTGTTAACCGTTTGCTCAAATCTGAATATAGACTTATTTCATCAGTTACAAATGAGTTGAAGGAAGGTGGTAAGGGATGATTGTTTTGTTGCAATCTAAACTCTAGTGGCCTGTCACACAGTTTTTTTTATTATTTGCTTGAATCACTTGCTTAATTGATTGCAAATCAAATTCAACTAGGATTAAACACAAAGTGGCAGATGTATATCCTCACCTGAACATAACAACAAGATCAAAGGCATTGTCATAAACAGTCCAGCTTGGAAGCATCTAATTTAGGTGGGGATTCCTAAATTTGCTGCTTATGTTGTTGCGACTCTATGGTCTTAATCTTAGTAACAGAAAAAAGCAAAAACCAGCATAGTTTAGTAAAATTCAGAAGTAATTTATTTCCCTTGAATACAAAGTGAAAATTTAAAAAGAACTTAGAGTATTGTGAATTAAATCCCAAATAATCCTAACATTTCTAACACATGTTCAAATGTATGGAGTTCCAAATGAATTCCAATGGCGTTCTGAACAAATTCCAATACTGAATATGCAGCTGTTCTAATAGCCTCAGATGTGCTAATGTGCCAAAAATCATGATGTATCACAATGACATAATGAAAATGTCTTTGAATGAATTCACAATAATATCAGAATATTGATTTAGTCTGGAAATATTGAGCACTTTATAATTCCAGTGAATAATTTAAAGAAATATATCCTTTCAAGTAAAATATTGAGTACAACAATAAGACTGAAATTTTGAAGCAAACATCATTAATATTAAAAGCTATGACACAATAACAGAACCAGGATGAGGGTAAACTTTCTTTCTATAACATTTTAAGTTGTCAACAAGATCATGAATTTCCAATGAAAAACTAATTTTACAATACTCGGATTCAAGTAAACATGCTTACCTCCATTAATAATTATCTGAATATTTAATCTATAATCATAGAGAAATAAATATATATTATGTTGTTTACAAAAATAAATGTCACTGTAACTCATCTACTGGCCAAGGTCAATCACATAATATAGATATACATCACATATAATTGTGGACAAAAGCCAAAAAGCAATGCAAATTAAATATACATAACAATGTTTGTTGTTTATGTATTCCAATTCCAATTGTTCACTAACTCCAATGGTAATTTTGGCCATTCTTTCTGCTAATCAAATAATAAGTATCAAGACCTAAATATTCCAAGCACAGTGCTTGTTTGAATATTCCAACAAAGACTGGGGGCTTTATGGGTTTTGTTGGTTGTTGGTTTTGTGCAGTTTTGTTATAAGTGTGAGTTTTTGGGGCGTTGTGGGATTTGTTGGATTTGTGGGTTTTGTGGAGTCAGTTGGTTGTGGGTTTTGTCAGGAGTATATAAGGCTTTGTGGGCTGCTTGTGGGGTTCAGTCACTTAGCAGCAATCAAATTAGGTACATCACAGTTATTGTGAGTTTTATTTATTAATTTAGTTTTTAATTTTGTTTTGTTTACTTTATTATAGTTATGTAACTTTTTGCAATATTTTGGACAGTAACTTTTTGTTTAAAGTTTATTTAAGCACAAAGCAATATTTATTTAAGGATTTTTTTGGTTGTTTTTAATTATTTCTTTCTTCCAAAATTATATGCATTCTAGTAATTTCTAATTTATTTTTACAAGCAATCTAGATATTGTTATATCATTTGTTATTTGAAACTCAGTTATACGGTCAAGTGAGTGTTGTCCTCACAGACCTACTTTTATTTATTTATTTATTTATTTATTTATTAATTGTCTTTATTTAATTGGTTTTATGAAGCTAAAGGCATAAGGGAAGTTTCTTTACACTACAGATATATAATTCCTTTCTTAAATTATAGGTTGAAAAATGTTCTTAGGCCAATAGAATGTCTAAATCATTGTGAGTGCTTTCCTCACCGACTTGACATCCTAAATTCAGTTCAACAATACTTGATTAATCTAGCAATCTATAAAGACATTATTTATGTTTCTGTTTTATAATTTACTAGTTGACTAAGTCATAAGTCATTGTGAATGTTTTCCTCACTGACTTGACAGCCAATTTACTTCCATCTATATCAATTAACTTCAAATAAGTATCAAGCTATAGTTGAAGTCTCATGTCAAAAAAGTGTTTTCCTTGCAGATTTTACATTTCACATATTACAATGAAGTCATATTTTCTCTTCTGTAGTAAACTTTATTACAGCTAAATCCAAATATGGTAAATCTTATATCATTTTCATTCATCTAAAGGAGTAATAATATAATAAACTAATAGTATAGTGCTACTGTGTGCCCTGACCTTGTGTGAAATTATCATATACCACACTGTACCTCAAGACAATGATAGTATTCTGGCCTTGTATACAAACAACAAGACTGTCATGGTTATGAACTGACTTTATTCAATGTTTCTTAATAAATGAATCATTTTGTGTTACGGTTGAAAAGAAATCAAGAGTTGGAGTTTACTCCATTCTCCCCTCCTTAGTCAGCTGACAAGATGCATAATCATCCCTGGTGCCGTACTCCTTTGTAGTATTATCAGTGTCACGTATATGTAATTAAATTGTTTGTGTGTTAGTTTTAAAATTCTTTTTATTTTATTTTTGTTTCATTACATTTTATTGTAATGATTATTTTCATGGGATTCAAAATTCTTTTAGTAATGTTGTTTATCTGAGATGTAAAACGTGTTACATGAGTAATATTTTAGTTTACCTTGGTCCGCGGTAATGTAAGCGCTACGCAAAAATGATTGGCTATTGCCAAGGTCATTTCGTCTAGTCTGAATAAACAATGTTTTATTTTTAAATTTATTTCAGAGTGAAAGTAGATAGGGGTTCTTCCTATGTGACAAATTGCATTTTTGCTATTGCGTTGTTCAAGTGTTAAGAGACCACGTAATCTCTCTCGCGAGAACGGGATAATAATTTGTCGGATATAATAACCCTTTCTGAGTGCTCGTCGGTCAGTTGTATTACTGAAACCTTGAAGGCCGGATAGGTATTTATTGTTGAAACCAGATTGTTTTTGAAGCTCATCTGTTTTTGGAATTTAATAATTTATTCTCTAGAAAACCAGACGAGTGTACTGTTTTATAAATTCTCGGAGAAAGAAATTCAGTGGAAATTTATTCTGGAATTATTCGGAAACATAAATTGTGATTCAATTGAGGAATTGTTGCTATTTGCACAAGGACTACAGCTGATGTCATTGCCTTCCATATTGGAACGTCGTAGAGATTCAAACCTGGATTCTAATAGAACTATTTAGTGATAGGACGTGTATTTTTTCATTCTTAGGATTAAATTTTGGATTATATTCACAAACCGTAAGTTCTATTTTCCAATTTTTACATTGTTTTCTAGGGAAATTAATTATTTTGTTAAAATAAACAAAGCTTGTTGTCTTCACTCTTTTCTCCTATTATTATTGTATGAGCCTACACGTAACATCAGGACCTAGCTCTGCTGTTACAATACATACATACAGACGACATACATACATACTCTAAGTTTTTGTCCATATTCTGTTGTCTTTTTTCTGTAACACAGAAATGCAAGTCCAATATTGTCTATATGCTTTTTTAATAAGTATACCACTTTTAAATAATATACTTTTATTCATAGTCCATGTAACAAATTTGAGTGTTTCAAGAATGAAGGAAAGCATATCAAAAAACCTGTTTGCATAAAGGAGAAAATTCATTTTTGGTAACCATATTTCATTTCTTAATTACCTCTAACAGAGGAAAGAGTCTCTGGTGTGAAAAGATCGAAGTTAACAGCTGTTGATAGCATTTCCAGAGAGTGGCAGAGCAGTGATATTGCCTGCATGGCAAAACACAGGGGAGTATTTTGCTGGACTAAAATTATAAAACTTACCTGACCGAGATCTGATGTGTATGAGTATCAAACTAAATGACAGCAACAGTTGTGTGAATGGGATCCCAATTACTGTCTTGTTGTAGAATTAATGTAGACAAATCATGTCTGGAGAAAATCCAGTCATAGATTGGCTATACTAGATGTGGTGCAGTGATGATTCTGTACCTTTTAACTACTTATATCTAGCAGTAAAAGTAAACAGATGGCTATTAAATACTATAAGTATTATTTATAAGCTGCCTGAAGTAAATCATCAAATGAATTGCAATGTAACACTGAAATGGCCAGTGAGACAGACTTTGACATTGATGAATTGGGCAATTCCGTGAAAAACAGTTATGAAACTGAGAGTAATAATGTTTTAGAAACATCATTAAAGAACAATATTCTTTGTGGCAGGATGACATCTCCATAGTATTGATGTTCTGGGGACATCATCTATTGACAAATTGGGAAGTTCTTTGCATGAAGATCCCTCAGAACATCATGATGCTTTAGATACATCAGTGGCAGATGAATGTGGCACTTTGGATGATAACATGACCAAGTAAGATGATGTTGATGCATTTGGATTATCAGTAAACAGTTGCTTTCTGGATATAAAATCAATACAGATGTGTGTGTGTGTGTGTGTGTGTGTGTGTGTGTGTGTGTTGGCTTTTTAACGTAGCTTTAATGATTTTTCAGTCATATCACTATGATGCCTGCAGTGGGACAGCTTATAGTGATGTCTAGCACAAGGGTATGATGCTGCAGACATGTAGCATCATGTCCCACCCAATCACATTATCCTGACACCAGGTCAACCAGTCCTAACACTAACCTCTTAATGCTGAACACCAAGCAAGGCAGCTGCATGTAACATTTTTGTAAGTCTTTGGTATGACTTGGCCAGGGTTTGAACCCGCGACCTCCCTAATCCGAAGTGGATGCTCTAACCACTAGGCCACCAAAGCAGTCCAATATAGATGAAAAACCTGCCATTGATTAAAAAGGATCAAGGTAATGTATCCACTCACTTATAAGTTGAGTCAGACTGCAAACAACAAAGATCTTGGTGTGCCATGGCATAATGCACTTGCAAAGCAGGGCTTTTCTCTGGTTCTTCCTCCACCATTTATTCTGGCTGCCATGTACTGTATTTTATGTAATTTTTCGTACATGAAAAAATAATAATTAATTTCAGTGTATGAAAAATTACGTAAAATAAATAATTTTCATTTGGTGGTACTGACCGTGTACGAAAAATAAAGGGATCGTACCTGAACAAGTTCTGTGGAACACGAGCTACTCGACAACCTGATGGTACAAGCATACAAAGTAAATGTATATTTTCTGTCTCATGTTGCTCTCAAACTCAAGAATCTAATTACAATAAAAATAAAAGTACTCAAAAAGATTTTTGTTGTTATTAGTGAACGAGAGAGAGAGAGAGAGAGAGGATTATGTCTCGGTGTGCAAGCTCGTCTGCATTTAGAGCATGTGTAGCTGTTATGTTGTATAATGTTGGCAAAATGATTAAGATGGTTTGAACGTGTATTAGTTATGGGTAATATTTTTTGGTAAATTGTATGCAACGATATGAGTCCACATTGTCAAGAAATTAAGTGCAACTTGTAGTTTTACAGCAACAATAATCTCATTATCAAATTGCAATAAAAAATAAAGAACTTGAAATCATGTTTTAGTTAATGCGCATGAGCGTGTGCGCATGTGTGTTTGTGAGAGAGAGAAAGAGAGAAACAAAATTTTGTCAGTGTGCAAGTCTGTATCTATTCAGGGTGGTTTTTATTTGTAGCTTTTGCAAAGAGAAAAAAGACTGTATTTTCAGTTACCTGACAAGTGTCATAATCCTCATGTATTTCGACCCTACTATATTCCATTATCAATAAACACCACTAAATCAACAATTCATTCTTGTTTTAATTACGATGTACATTGTCCCAACAACCACATGCCTATGCAGTGTTATTTACATGCTAATTAAACATGCTTAGCGCTTTGGTTATTCCAGTTGAAACCAGATTGAGGGCAAGTATCAACAGAAGAGGTCAAATCAGCGAGGCTGCCAGTAGGGAAATAAGGCTCTATTTCATCATCATCATCAGTCCCGTAGTCTGGTAGTCCGTTGGGGCACTGCATGAGACCGGACAACCATCTTCGTCCATTCCTCTTGATTTTCCGTCTTTCTCAGTGAATCGCTCAGTGTCAAGTCTGCCCACTCCCGAATGTTGTCGTCCCACCTCTTTCTCTGCCTGCCTCTCTTTCTTCTTCCTTGTACATTGCCTTGCAGGATTGTCTTGGCAAGTCCTGATGATCGTGAGACATGCCCATACCACTGCAGTTTACATGTTTTCACTGTGGTTAGGAGGTCTTCATGAGGCCATATGGCTTGTCTGATCCTTTGCCGTATGTCTTCATTGGTGACACGGTCTTTGTATGAGATGCCGAGGATCTTTCAGAAGCATCTCATCTCTGTGGCCTGTATCCATTTCTCTAAGTCAACTGCTATGGTCCAGGCTCTCTTTACGGAAACGAAAATCTGTCAATGTGCTGTTGAAGCCGTTGTCAATACAGCAAATGTTATAAGGACAAGCAATCATACTCATTACTTGTTATTTGAACTTGCCAATAAAGAAAATAGTGGGTTATATCTTAGAATAGATTTGCAATAAAATGTTAATTATGTCAAAGTCAAAACAGAAAAAGCACTTAAAAGATAGTATATGTATATATACCAATCGATTTAACTGAGTCCATGACTTTCAAATTTACGATGGAAAATGACAAGGTTTTTATATTTTATGTTTGTATGACTATAATGAAACAATAAGACTAGTTGACCAGTGGTCTGTGGTTTTCACTTTAGCATGTACTGAGATGTAATTTTTGTTGGATAAGAAAACATCAAAGGGCTTCTGAACTCGTTTTAAAATGCACGCGGTGTTTTGTTATGGTGATGGACTTAATAAGGAAAACTAATTAACAATAGTATTTAAAGGTATGATCTGTGAAGTCCTTTGTTCATTTGTTAATAAACACCAGTAGATATTGTAAAGACAATAAGAGAGCTTATGCACATGGGCATCCACAGGATTTTTTTGCAAGGTGGTGGGATGGTGAAGTAATATATCATAGTCTATTGTGCTGCAGACAAGGTCAGGGAGGATGAGTAATCTATCCATTATCCAGAGCAGAGAGAAGGTCGTTAACTACTCTCAGAGGTGAAGTTTCAGTACTACGGTGAGGGCAATATGCAGACTGTACATTGCTAAAAAGACTGTTTGTATTCAGATGAAATACAAGTTGGGATAGAACATATAAAACATTGACCTGGCAAGAATATTTTAAAAATCACATTTTGCAAAAGTTTAAATGGCTTGGTCTAAAAGTCTTCAAAATGACAAGAATACATTGATCTCAAGTACTAAGTCAATCTGGTATAATGATAATATCATAATTGATTATGGTAATTCAAATGAGATACTTGGGGGGGATAGAATAACTTTTTCTGTGATATTTTTTAAATGAATCAGAGGTTAGAAACAGGGCAGTGGTTCTTTAAATCATTAGGGTCAAGTGGCAATTTTTAACAGAGGCTATACAATGGAGTTTTGAAAAATGATGATAATTTCCTGGATGAGAGAGAAGTATTGACAGCAGCAGTTAGTGAAGGAAATTTTGAATCTAAGCACTCAAGCATCAGTGATGTCAGAGTCTGATTGAGTTCATATGACTTTGGGGCACTCTTCATCACAAGGATTTGGAGTGCTCTTCATCACAATACCAAGAAATAAAAATATGTGTTTCCGGTCGGGTGACTGTCCCTATTATTCATTGCAGGGGTAAAAAGGAAGTTTCCCAAAACTGATTTGTGCATCTAATTAAGCTGGTTTGCCCCAGTATTTGAAGTGCTTAGTACATTACATATACTAATCATTATAATATATATAATGTTTAAGAAAAATATATACAAATTTTCCTCCTAAAATCCAGAGAATTATTCATGAACCTAATTGAGCTGGTTTAGCCCAGTACATGAAGTGCTTAGAATATTATATATACTAATCATTATAATATTTATAATGTTTAAAAGCAAACATTAATTTTAAAAAAAGCAAATTCACAAAACTGATTTGTGTATCTAATTGAGTGGTTTAGCCCAATACTTGAAGTGCTTAGTACATAGATACTAATCATTCTACCAACTCCATAGAGACAGATTCAAATGTTGTTAAAGGTTGCTGTGTATATTCTGTGTCACAACTGTATGGTGATAATGAGTCAGTTGAAATTGTGTTGACAAGCTTATCTCTAATGAATTGAACTTTATCATGAATGAAATGTGCCAACATGTCCAGAAGGTCGATGAGAGAGAAGGTTGTTGAAAGTGGTGTACATTCATTCCTTGACATAATCTCGATGTATACAAAACCTTTGTCCATAACTTCATTTTGACAAGTTGTTATGTATATTTAATTTACTTGTTTGTTTGTTAGTTTTAAATTTTTTAATTCCATTACATGTTATTGTAATGTAACTTTGTTTACTGGATTTGACATGTCCAGAATTTCAGTTCAGTTCTGTTTGACCTGACTTATTAATTTTTTTTATTTCATCGATAAACAACTAATAATAGAAACTTTGTATCTAGTTCCTGACCTTGTTTCAAAATCAGTGACAGTTTTGGTAAACAACTTTTTTAATGATTTTTTTTTTTTATCTTTCTCAGAGTAAGAATCATTAAGCTTAGTCGAGGTCATACCTGGACTACGTGACAAGTAGCATTTATCAATTGGTACAAACTTCTAATTTTTTTGTAAGAATGAACTTTTGACCCTCATCCGGTAATCTCTTTTGCATCTTAATTAGCATATAACCTTTTGTGTTTGATAGAAGTTTGTCAGTTGGGCTTAAACAATTGACACATTAAGTTCTTATTTTGTTGTGACCAGTTTGGGTTGAATTCTTTTTTTCTTCAAATTATTGAATTCAAGTGATTCTTTTCCCTGGAAATACATAAGTGCTCTGACAAAATTCTTGGAGAAAGACATTTATTGGAAGTTATACTGAATTCAAAATTGGAATAATATTTTCTGCGGTTCAACAAAGGACTGTTGACACAGCAGCACTTTGCTGACCACAACAGACGTCATCGCCTTCCATTTCGGATTTCATCGGGACTCAAACTCAGTTTCATTCAGGACTTTTTATTTCTAGGACTTCTATTTTTAATTCTTGGATTATTTTTGGATTTGATTCCTAAAACCTTAAGTTCTTTTTTTCTTAATTTTTCACTTGGTATTCTAGTGAAATAAAATATTTGTTAAATTTTACTAAGCTTGTTGTCTTCAATCTTTTCTGTTACTTATTTTAAGAGCATAGACTCAAAACAAAGTATTGTTAATAATAAGCTTTAATAATTTGTTGTGGCATGTTTTTGTTGGTTGGGGATAAGGGATGTGGTGGGGTTCATTGTTTCAGTGTCATACAAGGTGAAAAACCAAATTCAAATTTTCTGGTATTTTTCGCTGAAAACAGCATTGACAAGGATTTTGATATTAACAATGTAGAAATGCTACATTAACAAGTAATATTATGGCATAGCAGTAAATTTTGGGCTTGTAGTAATACATGTAGTAACAACTAATGGTTTTGAAGATCAAAACAATGATACTAAACTACTACTTTGGAAATAGGGTAGTATTACTTCAGGTATTTGATATTAACAAAGAAGTAAAGCATCATCAGCAAGAGATATCACAACAAGATGGGTTTCAGGAGTAATAATGTCGTCATGTTACTATATTAACAAAAATCATTAATGCATATCATTAAACTTCATCCTTGTAGCAAAATTACTCCACCAGATTTGTGAGAAGACAAAATCAGTGTTCCACTCTCGGCTGGAAAATTATAGGTCATGCTACTACATGGATTTGAGGCAATGTAGTATTATTATATATCAGGTTTGGAGATCACATAATTAGTGATACACTGTTACCGTGGAAACAGGGTAATATTACTACGTGGGTTCTGTGATTACCAATGTAGTGTTGTTACTATATCATGAGTGGTACACTTTCACATTGAAATAGTTAAATATTACCACATGATTTTGGTGTTTACCATTATGTAGTATTCTTACTACAGCAGGGTTTTTAGATCACAAGCTCAGTGTAACAGTGTCCCTTGGGAATAGAGTAATTTGGTTTACATGGGTTTGGTAATTAGCAATGTAGTATTGTTACTACATCAAGTTTTGGTGATCACAAAAGCAGTCTTACACTGTCACCTAGAAATAGAAAAATATTACTACATGGGTTTGGGAGATAGCAATATAGTATTGTTACTAAAGCAGATTTTGGTGATCGCAGATGATATTTTCACTTTCACCTGGAAATAGTGTAATATTGCTACATGGGTTTGGGGGGATAGTTAAGTACTGTAGCAGCAGAGAGGGTGAACCCTACAACTTTTTCCTGACCTTATTTTACAAAAATAAAGGTTTCTACAGAGGCTGAAAAATAAGGTCAATAACGCTAAACCGAACCTCCTAACTTTTATTATTACCATATAGTTTGAAAAACGGATAATAAATCGTTTGGGTTAGCTCATTTTTGACTTTTTTTGTTTTTTAATGTTATAATGCGTTTAGTGTACTTACCGGGTCACTCAATTTTTGTCGTCCACCCTCTCTGCTGCTATAAATTAACCAAAGATTTTATCCAGACCTACACGATATCTAGATCTTGGATCATGTAAATTTATCGTTATAAATCCGAACGGAACAGCTTGTGATTTTGAAAATAAGTTTTTAAATTTAATCATGTCCATGTCCCCTGAACACCAAGTATAGTAAATATTCTGCAGGGCATAATTATCTACTCCATTAAATACAACCAAAATATTACAGTTATCTCTAATTACCTTAGGTATCTGCGTGTATCTTTGTGTAACATAAATCACGTCAGTATTTTTATGCCTACCTCGAGAAAATATTCTAGCTGGATTGGATTGTTTATCCAGCATAACATCATCGTACACTACTAAATTATTAATAAGTCCATCTAGATCATCTACGGATGGTGCCTCATCGATATCGGTAATAAAATCAATAACATCGTTTTCGTCTTTGTCCAGTATCTTTGCATTTTCATTAAAATCTTTAAATACCCCATAACACCGCTGATCATCTACAGATGGTGCTACCAAATATAACTTATCCCACTTGAGCCATTGCATTATTAGATTAAGCAGCAATTGCGTTTTACCAGATCCAGATGGACCTATTATTATCATTCTGATAGAATTCGGAAGCGCTGGATGGTGCTTTACTGGTTCTTGTTTTCGTGTCGCTGAGAAATCAATTATATCCATATAATAAATAATATGAATTTATATTGTGTTTGATGCAGAGCACCTACCGATACCACTGGATTAATGACAATAACAACAAAAAATAAAAGACGTGCAATTACAGGTAAATGTGTAAAATGTGGTACAAAAAATATAAATTTATTTCATCAAAGACAGGTGGAGATATAGCCGCTTCATTAGGGAAATTACCAGGAACCCCATGGGCTAAATACCCCGGTGAGAAACACCTTCCTGGATATAATTATTGTGGTCCTGGAACCCGACTTGATATCTGATTTGATGATCAAGATCAACCTAGACCAGGAGAGCATCCAGTAAATAAGATTGATCAAGCGTGTCATGTTCATGATGTTGCGTATAAAAGTAAGGATTTACAACAACGGCATCTCGCAGATGTGAAATTGATTCATGCGTTAAATTCTATAAATCTCTCAGAGAAAAACTCGCTAGTTTTCTAGTAAAAACTGCTATAAAAAGTAAAATAATGCTAGGGGCTGGTAATTAATTATATAACTAATATAATGGAATCTGTTTATTATTCCCCGAGAGGATATTGGAGAGGCAAAGCTGCTATTACTAAACTTTCCGAAGTAGCAAAAGTCTCACGTAATGTCGCTGCAGCGTGGTTAGCACGACAGGCAATATGGCAGATTTATCTACCACCACCTAAAAAAATTCAATACGCACATTTTGATGTCAGCGTCCCTAATGAAGTTCATCAAGCAGATATTTTGTTTTTACCACACGATACTATTAAAACACGTGGACGAAAATCACGCACGTACAAATACGCATTAACTGTCGTTGACGTTGCAAGTAGATATAAAGAAGCGGAACCATTATCAACAAAGACAGCATCTGAAGTTGCATCTGCGTTCGAGCGAATTTATCAGCGAGGACCTTTGCAGATGGCCACAATTATTACAGGTTGATCCTGGTAAAGAATTTCTTGGTACAGTATCATTATTGATGAAGCGACATAACGTTAAAATCAGACGAGGGCATCTGAAATTCATCGTGATCAGGCAATCGTTGAACGATTTAATAGAACACTTGCTGAGCGGTTATTTGGATACCAATACGCAAAGGAAATATCTACCGACTTTAAGTCCGGTGAGCGATCTCGTGAATGGGTTGCAAGGTTACCAAGTGTAATATCTGCACTAAATAATGAAATTACTCGTGCAACTTCCATGAAACCTTCTAATGCGATTACAAAAAAATATATAACCCGTAGCGATAAACAACAACCTCGACCGGTATTAGGTAATGTAACTGTAAGATATTTATATGAGCCTGGGGAACTTGAGGGTGGTAAAAAAAGAGCAACCGATCCTGTCTGGAGCGTTACTACACATACAATTTCTGACATAGTTAGATCCACTGGAAGACCTGCAATCTACAGATTAGATTCTACAGCCCCTCAGCGTGGATTTGTACGTGAACAATCACAAGTAATTTCTGCGGATACACAATTACCACCACATACAATTACATAACCAGAACCTCTACGTCGATTGCATTCAAGACAGGTCAGCATCACATTATCACGTGTGTGACCTAGATCGCTATTAATTCTATCTACGGTAAATTGTCTTGGATTATTATTCGAATACTGCCATAGCATCTTACAGTTACAGCTTGCACAATCATTATTCTGTCGTTGTTTTAGCGTTATAATAAATTCAGCATCAATATCAAAGTTACGCTTATTTTTTTTGTCACATTGTTTATAACCCGCTAATTTTTTCTTTATTGCAGCAGTGTCGTTAGTGATTTCCTCAGTTATCACGTAATCTATAATAACCCTATGTAGTTGAGATATTCTTCTGACTCGAGAAACTGCAAGATAGACTAAATTCGACCATTCAATCCGATCATCTACGATCCAGATATTTGTATCAGAAATAGTTAATCCTTGAGATGAGTGAATCGTTATAGCGTATCCTAACGTCCATGGAGATTTATCCATACTCAATGCGCATTCAACATCAATAGCAACCAAAACAATATCATTCAAGACGAGATTCTGTACCCCACCACCAGGAATTTCCACTTCGATATTTTGCCGTCGAGTGTCTGCTGGGCGATAACAAAGGTACAGGTAGATCTGAAAACTTTTCTTTATGTAACGTAAATAATTTCTCCTGTAGTTCATCACGAACTATCTTTCTACTTGCGACTATCAAATCAGCGGGTCTCCATAAAGTCCAAAAATCACTCATCGTAGTTTCTGGAATTACTTTACGCATTATCTCACATTGTATTTTATCTGGCTGCAGTCTGATTAATCTTTTAAGTTCTTTCAGCGGTTCATCAATGGATCTACGGTCATCAGTTATTTCTTCATAATAATCTACATTATTCTTCAGCCATTCATGTGGAGATTGCCCAATAAAAGGTGGTGGTTGACCATGATCACCACACATTATCACAGCAGTATTCTTTAACAACAACCATTCAAGAAATACTTTTAATACTTCTAACGACACCGTGCATATCTCGTCCCATATAATATACTTAGGTATATATTTTTCACCCATTCTCTCAGAAGTCCATGTGTCTCCGCACCATCTAAAGAAACTATGGTATGTACATGATTTTACTCCTCGCTTTTTTATTTCCCTGGCTAATTTATGTGTAGGTGTCAAAACAATTATATCTGAACTATTATTCATAAATAAGTTAATCGCACGAGTTGTTTTGCCTGAACCACTGGATCCGTTAAGATAAACAGTCTTATGTCTAGCTACAGGATCGTATACAGATGGTGCAGATGATTTTGATGCTTGATTATTATTTTTGTAATATATTTCCTTAATTTCAACGTCTGCAGATTCAGAATAACTAAGTATATTTTCTTGTTTTATCCTCCATGGTCCCCATTCACCATTACCGAGCAGCGGTTTTAATAAATCCTTATATTTTTTATGTATATAAAATGAATCCGTAGCAACTCGGACAGCATCATTAGGAAATCTGTTTATCATCGACAAAAGATTTATTGAAACATAAGCCAACATCGAAGATCTTAAATGAGTGAACTGCGGTGAATCGCCATCAGTATAGGTCACAATCGTACCTAGTTTGGTTTCATCTGATAAATAAGCATTACATCGGCTTACAAACGTATTTTTTTCCGTTGTATCAGCGATTATAAAATCTAACTCAGCATCGTCCATAATCAATCTTGTACAGTGTCGTTTATAATCGTATGAACTACCTTGAGTAAACTTACCGATTATCTTTCTACCAAGATCTTTTGCAAGTTTTTCATCGTCCTTGCATTTACGGTTATCTTCGTCAAGATCAAGGAATTCTTTCCTGGCATCATCAACAGGCTCTGGTAACCAAACTTGCTTCTGTGGACGATATGATATAATCGCTTCAGTTACTCTTAACGATATTAAAATTTCAGCATCAAGCATATACCTCAACAGCACTATCGGTACCCAGTACTTCTCTGAAAAATGTCTTCCAAACCAAATATAGTTGATAGGATGAAGATTTTGTGCAAACTCGAATGATTCTACACACGCAAATCCTGTTAAATCAAAATCTGGTAGGGGTCCGTTTATCGAAACCTTGGTCATCTCGTGTGATGGATGTCCAAATCTCTTAAAGTATCTAGAACATTCTCCATATCCAAGAAAACTCCCAGGATAACACGCTGCCATATCAACAGAGATAACGTCACTATAGTTGTATTTGGTATTCCATAATCCACCGTGTCCATATTCTATACAACTTTTCTGGACATCTTCAAGAAATTCCGATCGTGTCGGTTCCATGAATTTTTCTCCTGAGCGAAATGGGCAGCTACTGATGAAACGGTAAAACAGTTATTTAATAATTGTCTAACTTTATCGTCTGAGGTATATTTCAGCGCAAGATGTTCCATTTCTTTATGAAGAGATTCTGTACGGTAAATATTACCATTAGGCGGTACAAACTGATCGTAATGTTCGTATTCTGAACTTTGAAATAACCACACAGATACAGGGTCACTTTTACTGATATTTTTGATAAAATCAAGTATATGACCATCATAAAATTTAACCGTTCTATCTCGTGGAAATATTGTTACTGCTGAGGTCCACGCATGCGAATTATGATCAATGATATCTATCGGAGCTCCATTTTTTATGTATTTTGGTTTATATAAAATCTCTCCGGTTAACGTCTTCACTGTTATTGGAAATCTTAATTTCTTTTCTAGCTCAGCGACATCTTTGATAGACGCTCCGGTATCTTTAACTGTTTCTGCCCATGTGTTTATTTTTTTACGTCTTAAATCTGTCAGGCCATTACCACGTATCGCATTTGTAAAATGTTCTGTAACTCGTTCAGCTACACAGTTTATTCTCGACAGTTTCATCGGTTTAAGATTCTTAACATCAGGTTTATCATTCAGCGGATATATTGCATATACAACTGCGGTCACAGGATACCCTCGCTCATAATACGGTCTGTCTATACCAGTAAGTACTCCGGGTTTGGATCTCGCGTTTAAGATAACAATATTACCCCCGGACTGCACACGTACTGGATCGCGTTTATCACGAATAATCCAGATACCATCATCTGTCTCTACAATGAATTTTATTAAAATAAAATACTTTCTATTATCAAGGTGGTTAATAATTACTTTTCCTCGTTCGTCATTCATCATATTGAAAACACTTCCAACTCTGAATGTTGACCATAGATGAGCAGCACCATCGTCACGAAATTCCTTCTTGGCATCACGGATACGTTTAGTTATATCTTCATTCACTAGGGCTAAATCCTGCATCAAAACACTAAATTTATATTCTGATAGTCTGTCAAGATCGAATCTAGCAGATAAAGGTTTAATCATGGATAATTCCTCCATATAATTAAAACAAATATTTAAATTGAATTTTTAGTATATATATATATAATGATTGAAACAAAGAATTACTGCCACTGGCTTAAAATTGGACATACTTCTCCTTGTAACAGAGCATGCGTGAATGAATTCTGTAGCTACCATATGCAATGTGTTAGACATGGAAGTTTAGGACCAAAACCGTGTATTCAGTGTGGTGTTGGAGTCAGAGGAAAAACTCAGTTATGTGTAAAATGCGGCGGTAAAAAATATAGAGAACTGAAACGTTATTATGACAAAAAAAAATAATACATCGTTAGGTAAATCTCCTATAAAAACTGAAGAAGATTATCTCGCTAGATTTTCAAAATAATAATTTAGACAAATAATATTAGTATATAAATGGAGCACAATGAATTTGTGAAGCATCCAATCATCACCAATTATTAAGCGTCTTGTGATGGCACTATCAGAAACTGTCGATTAAAAAAACCAGTCGGTAGTCTTGATAAATTTGGTTATTTTAAATTTAATACCAATGGAAATAAAAATTATTTCTCACATAGGTTCATATTTGAATGTTATTTTGGATTGATTAAAAACGGACTTGTAGTTGACCACTTTGATGGGAATCCCCAGAATAATCATCTATGTAACTTGCAAGTCGTTACACAAAGTCAAAATTCTGTACGTGGAAATACAGGAAGGTGTAAAGTATTCGGAAAGAGAGCTATTAAATCCATAAATACAGAAACAGACCAAGAAATGACCTTCTCCTCAATAAACGCAGCAGGTAGATATTTTGATATACATCCACGATCGGTACAATTTGCAGCTGATAAAATGTACAAATCTGCATTTTCGAAAAAATATAATCAGCGGGTAATATTTGAATACGTCAAATAACTATTTCTTAACAAAAACAGAATTACTGTATATAGTTCGACTGTCAGTTTTGCCAAGGTTTTTGCTTAGCCATAATTACAGTCAAGGGTCCAACTTCACCGTCACTGCTCTCAGCGTCACTATCATTTTTGACAGAATCAGATAGCATAATCTTTCTTAATTGCATTATACGATTATCCACGATCTTTTTTCTTTCGTATTCACGAGACAGTTCGGATTTAACCTTTTCGATTGACTGTGCAAGAGGTGCAAATAGCTTTACCTGATCAGCGTTTACCATAGCTAGTGATTCAAGCATAGATTGATAGATTAATTTTATAAATCTGTAGTTTGAAGGTAGTGTATATTTATTTTCAAATTTTCTCTGTTGCAGTGATTCAAAATCGCACATAATTTTCTGAGGGTCGAGATTATCAGATATTTTTATTCCGTTATATTTTAATTTTGTAATAGCACAGATAATATCATTGATGTTTTCATGGTTCATTATATATATATTTATATATTTAAAATAAAAAAAATATTAGCCCCCCATGACTTTTTTTTTGTCAGGGGGCTGTTTTTGTGTGATATATGGTTATGAAATATATACAGATGGTTTATGATTTTGATTTTGATTTTGGATGGCACTATCCATCTGATCTCAATGGAAAATTACTGGCACTGATTAACCGTCCATTTGACCTCAGTGGAAAATTACTGGACACTGATTAACCGTCCATTTGACCTCAGTGGAAAATTACTGGCACTGATTAACTGTCCATTTGACCTGAATGGAAAATTACTGGCACTGATTAACTGTCCATTTGACCTCAATGGAAAATTACTGGACACTGATTAACTGTCCATTTGACCTCAATGGAAAATTACTGGACACTGATTAACTGTCCATTTGACCTCAGTGGAAAATTACTGGGCACTTTAGTTACATATAAACTTATCTATACATACAGACGGGCCTTCTCTCTACGAACACATAGATGATTCTATGAACATGAAATATATACAAATGGCGATGACGGGGAAATCTTGTCTACGTCCAACAGATTTTCCGCTGTCTCACAGGACTTGTATTACTAATGTAGCGTGAATTTACCTCAGTTTTTCAAAATTAATAAAATAATCGCACGTATGAATTATCGTTCGTTAAGGTCAAAGTACGTTAGAGCTAAAAATAACTCTACGTACTTGGTATATAAAACTGACTTGAGTTTAAGGTTATCAGAGTCAAAAGATGCATCAATATCCCTCTCTGTTACAAATTGCTGCTTCACTAACAGCGATGCTTACAGAGAACAGATAGATTACTAAATAATTAACGAAAAACGATATATATCGTGTCCGTACGGGGGCTGAAATACCACGATTATAGATAACATGTATTACAAGGGAGATAATCGTTTAATTTGCTCTACAGAGAGACAGAGCAGAGTTATCGCGCTTCATTACATAATCAATTACAGTGAAAAAAATAATTTTTATCTGCGTTTTGAGAGAAATGTATATAGAGACCTGCCAGGTGTTACAAATGTTGTGATGATTTAGACCCTCACGGAGCAAGAAATCTGACTAAAAAACAAGTAAAAATAACATAAAACAAGCAAATTTTCTCAGATCTATAATATTTTCTGAATAATGCGCTGATTGCAAAAGAATTTATTTGCTAAACGAACAATGTTGGTGCGCTATCACATGTACATAAATACGACAACTCTATGAGTGTATATACAAATTAATATTAAGATTCTCTCCTTGTAGATCCAAAATGTTTCCAGACTGGTCAGTAAGTTTGAAATTTATTCTCGACAATAACGGATTATGTACACGTAGATAAACGGGGTTAATTGGTTCAGATACAATTAACCACCCAGGCAGAGCTTGAGGACTGAATGTATATAATATATAACCTTGCTCCGCAGTGCCACTGCGGTGGCTAGATTTCTCAAGGTCTACTTGATAACTGCCATCAATTACATCACATACTAGATTGACTGCGATCGTTGATGTTATATTAACAATGCCTGGCGATATATGACGACCTCCAACGTATGGATCGTTGTTATGTTTAAGAATAACCGGTGGTGGAGCTATTTTTCTCCACGCTGCATGTATTTTAGGGAAATATTCATCATTGACATCGTTGAGTGTTTTCTTCATTTCAGCATTATTTAAATCTGGTATTATAAATGTTTTTAATTGTTTTTCTGTTATTTTGTAATGTTTAATAAACAAATTTTTCATCATATGCCAGTTTAAATTATCATCAAGATCTATAACACCCCTACGCTCTCTTACAGCGTGTTTAAATTATATCATTAATAAGCCTTAAATCTATCACAATAATGTTTAAATGTTTTATTGTTTCAATTATCTGTTGTTTTACATCTTCGCTGTAATATTGTAATAAAGAAGAACCTAAATTTCGTAGTTTATTAACTGATTGTTCATACTCGAGTTTAATTGGGTCGGACCATAATTTTAAATTTTCTTCATTAATGTGAATTTCTTCATTAACAGATTTATGTAAGTGTACTCTTTTAATATATAATTTTTCACCATAGAGCTCTTGATAATCTGGTCGATCAGCGGGTACCCACGGAAATTTATTTCGATGTTCTGGACGTTTTATAAATCTCTTTTCTGTTGTGAGAAATTCATTTTTAGTCGGTTCTGGAATTCCATTTGGTTTTTGGTCAGGAGGAACATCAGGCCATCCTAACACAGATCTGATCGAACTCTGATAAATATCTACAGCATAATCAGGAGAATTTATTTCAATCACTGCTGATAATGTTGGTTCGTAAACAGTAATCGCTATTTTGGATTCTTTTTCTGTAATGGATTTAATTCTGCGTTGAAATTCATTGTTGATCTGTTCTATTTCATAACTGCCAGTTGGAATACTAACTACTTGCCAATCAGTAGTTCCATCAGGTTTATTCTTATTTGCAAATACTAATGAATTATCTGGCTGTAGTCCACCAAATGGTTTTGATCTAATATTAGGCCAGCTATGATAAACCTGTAACTGTGCTAATGCTATTTCTTTTGCAGGAATTGCGGTTGGAAAGTTAACGCTAAATTCAGGATTGGTGGAACTTAATGAAATCATTGTAGTTTTTGACGGAGTCGTATTAGTGATGATCTGCTGAAGTAATTCCCTATCTGTCATTATTATTATCGTTATTATTTAATTCGTCAAAATCATTAGCGATCACCTTAAACGCATCATCATAGGTTTTCATCATCATCGCAAATTCAGTATCGGATATTTCACCATCACTAACGCATGAAGAAATATACAAGGATAGTTTAGAACATGCCTCTGTTACTGTATGTAATTTAATCATATAATCGTGCAATTTAGCATTTGTAAAGGTATCTATCTTTTTAGCTATAATACCGAGAACACCAGCAATAGTCGTTGATGCTGAAACAATGATGGTTATAACAGCAGGTGCTGTCATCGTCAGTGTTGATAATAATAATCCTGTTCCAGCAATAGCAGCAGAAACTGAGTAAACAACTACATTGATGACAACTATACGCCTTTTGTATTTTTTTATTTTTATGTAATAATGATCAATAAAATCCTTTAGTTTAGACAGACGTTCATATACTTGATTGTATCTGTAACGTTGAACGTTGATGCGAGACTGAGGTTGATCCATTATTGTTGTATTAAGTGACTAATTGTGGTGTTTCAGCTACAAATTCCAAACACCACCAGTAAGACGTTGCGGTTATTGTTTGATCATCTGCTTCCAGTAAAAATATTTCTTCAGCATCTTTATTTAACACTATAGATACAACTCCAGAGAAAGCATCGGCTGAATGACGCCATGGAAATGTTGTAGTATAAATTTTAAACTTTGCAGAGCTAAAGATAGGCAGTCTATACACACCAGTAACATTCGCGGTATATTTAATAGTGTTATTTTGCTGTGACCATGTTGTTAATCCTGATGCTACTGTGTACACGACATTGACGAATTGATTGTGAGGAATTTTAATCAGATTAGTTTTTTGAATAATATTAGGTATTCCACTAACAATATCATTGAGTTTCATGTTAACGTCGGCTAGTTTTATGTCAACGGTTGGTGGATCACCAAAAAAATCTTTTATGGGTTTGTTTATGTTTCTACGAAAATTTAAAAAAGTTTGTACCTGATTAGTAAAAGTACCATTGAGTGTGGTCATTTCGGTATTGATTGTTTTTAGCGAAGTTGTCGTAGGAATGTTGCTATCGTCTACATATTTCTTCGTTGCAGCGTCAAAATCAGATTCTGGTGTTCTAAGATTATTAATACCATTGTTATTCATGTTGAGAAATGCACGCATTATACCACCGTTAACTAACACGTACTTAGATTCTTGATCATCGACATATTTTTTTGTTGCGGCGTCTGTATCTACGGTTGGATTTCCAAGGTCTATAATTTTATTTCGATTCATAATAATGCTACCCCTGAATGAATCACCAGCTCGCTTGATAAAATCGTTAACTGACTTACCAGAATCTTGTATTTTACCCTGATCGGAGAAAATAACGATATTATTAACAACTGCGGTAGGAATTCGTACGATTACATCTGTCAGTTGTATGTTACTCATTTTTAATCGTCCTTGTTTATCCTGAAAAACAACGACTTCATTTTGATCCACACTTGTATTATTTAATAAATCGTCAATCTCATTTCTGAGTTGATCAAGAGTTGCATATTTAGATAAATCAACTTGCTTCTGAGCTTTGCGAGATCTTCCATAAATATCTACCATTATATTTATAAGTACCCTTTTAAATGTGACAATGTGGTATATTCATGCACGACTTTATGAGGTGGTTTTGTTGATTTTGATATAGCATCAAGTACATTAAGTACTTCACGACCACATATTGGTGGATCAGCTAGTGTTTGTGTTGGTAACGTTGAATACCAAATTGGAGCAATATTATCGCTGACATAATGAAGAAATTCCTTAGGTGGCACTAATCCATATGAATCGAAATAAATAATTCCACGTGGATCAATTGCATATCCAACCCAATGCGTGCCTGGTCCAGAGTTTTTGTCGAGATTAATAATACCAGTTTCAATATTATTTGGTTGTTTTGGTAATTGATCGCGCATAAAAACACCTCTGAAGTTTTTTATTTTTAGTTTTTTAGCAGCATTAAGTAAATCAAAATTGGACATAGGCGATATCAGTAAACTGTCCCGGGAAGTCTTAGACCCTTTACGTACCATGAATATGGGGTCCCGGGAAGTCTTAGACCTTCTCCGTACCATGAATATGGGGCCCCTGGCAATCTTAGACCTCTTCCCTTCTTTTTAATTCCCTGTCCGGTTGCTTTCTTTAATGCCATTCCAGCAGCGGTTCCAACTGCACCTAATGCAGCTGCTTTTGCAACAGCTGGGGCTGCAGCGGCTATTAATGCTGGTATAGCTGCGAGAAGTGGAAATATACCACCTGTCTTGACAGCATCTTTGATGGCACCCGCAGAAAGATTAAGTTTTATACCTTTATTTGATTTTTTAGCTTCATTGAAGTTTCTGAATTGACGCTCGGTCAACGATAATTTATTTGAACCGCTCATCTGTTCTCGCTTTAGCGATATTTTTATTCCACAGTTATTTTTTGATGCTGATTGTGGCTTTTTAATCTGACCAGGAGTCAGGGTAACACTAGCGTGATGATATGACATTATAATTATTATCCTGATTTTAAATCAAGGTGATCTAATTACGTGTTACATATTTTCTACTGGGGCATCAATGACTCTCATTCGTCCACCAACACCTTCAAGTAACATCGTCTTATCGCTGAGTATGACGGCTATTACTCTATAATCAGCAATAGCTCCTTGGTTTACGCGAGCTCGAAAGATTATGTCAACGACTGATTGTCTGGTTAAATCTAAATGTTCTAGTGAAAAGTAATAAATCAGATATAAGGTTGTAAAATCTAGCTGTGATATTTGTAAACCAGTATCAATGTTCTGATCACGCCCCATAAACGACATAAGACGATGATATGCACGTGCTACATGATTATTTTCAAAATTTAGCAATATTTCTTCAGAAGGTTCTTGATGTCCATTTATCCTTAATGAAATCTCAGAAACACCAAGATCGTCAAATATCATAATACTAAGATTTTGTGAGTTTACTCGTGCAGCATCTTGTAATGCAATAAATATATGTTGCGGTGCAGAAACACCTTGCTGAGAAGCTTTTTGCCAAGTAAATAAACCATTAATGTTACTTTGAAAAGAATCTGTTGTCGTAGTCAACCATGACAACGTTGATTTACCACCTTGACTCATAAAAGATAGCAACCGGTCTTCTTCAGATATTGATGGAGTTATCACTGGCATCCACAATGAAAGTTTTGTAAGAATTACTTTACCAGGATCAGTACCAGCAGGTCGCCATATTGCATCATCGTCAGTGCCTTTTCGTACAAGTACAACTGTATGTTTAGCTCCGAAAATAACCTTTCTGACATTTCTACAGAATCCAAAGATATGTGACAGTGGAATTGCGCATGAAAACATTCTTCTATTACCTTTTAACATCGCTCGACGTGATCTAAATCCTAAGTTGAAATCTGGATCAGCACCATGAACCACCAGCCACACATCAGCATCAGCGTTGTTGGCGAAGTTTTTTGGTCGTCTTAGTTCATATTGCTGATGCTCTGGAAAATTAGAAGTATCTTTTATAAACATCATTGATGGACCAGCTGATCTTGAATAATCATCGCTGTATCGTGCTAGACCCAATATTGTTGTAGCAACATCAACGTCCTTCTGAATTGATTCAATATTTTTACCATCAATCATATAAGTGGCGCTGTCAAATAACGCCATAATACCATTATTAACAAAACTAACACCCGTTTCAACTGCGTATAGAGTATTATCAGCTTTTAAAATTTCGCCCTCTACTTCAATAAACGCCTCAGCGGGTAGAAAATATCTGCTTGTATCTTGAACCTGAAGTTCAACCCTTCCAGGCTGATTTGGAACTATTGATAATCACGCACAGACTCATCCTTGAGTACTGGTGCATCCATGTCAAACGCTGGATCAGATATACGTTTGAACATCTTTATTATAATTATTATCGTCTAAAACGAAGACCACTTCCTGCTATCAGACTAGCGGTTATATTTTTTCTTTTTCTGATAATGGTACATCAGCCAACTCTGCTAGTTTTTGATTAGCAGCTTGATTTATTATTTTACTAATATTTGCAGGCATTACTTCAGTGCTAGGTAATTTTACAGGTTGAGGTCGGACCGCAGGTCTGCATATTAATCGTGTTAGTCTATCCTTGATCGCTGAAAACGCTTTACTAGCGAGATTACCAACAGCACCAATACCTTTTTCACGAACAACATCAATAGCTTTCATCCCCAGTTGCTTTGCAATCGGTATTGCTTTTGGGGCTATCCTTCTAAACAAACCCTGAACAATATCGCCTAGTCCATTTCTGTAGGTTGTTTTGTATACTGGTAATCGTGAATTTATTACCCTGACCATGGTTGGTCCACGTTGATTACTATATACGATCATTTTATTATAGTAGCTGTTATTTAATTACATACACAGTCACTATGGTAGTCATCAGCGATTTCATTAATGAGGGATCGATATACATTAATATCCATAATTCCACCTGTAAATAATCGTTTACAAATATCAGCTGCTTCATTAATGATTTCTGGGGAATTATTACCAGCTTGTTTTCCTCCAATGAGGATTTCTAGTCGATCAACATCAGCAAGGACATTATTGGGGCAAGTAATAAGGCCACTCCCTAAACCACTTCCAGTTGTGCCAGGATCTTGATATTCTTCTTCCTCACCAGTTTCTTCTCTTGGTTTCGGTGATACTTTTGGTGATCTTAGAAAATGACGAAATGATTCTTTGAGCGTTCTTTTTTCTTGTTTTTTTTCTCGTTTTTTTCTCGTTTTTGTTGTCGTTGTAGCTCTTGTTGTTGTTGTAGCTCTTGTTGCTGTAGTAGTGGTTGTAGTCGTGGTAGTGGTTGTTGTGGTGATGGTAATTTAAGTTTTGGTGATGATGGTGGTGATAGTTCAAATTGTGGTAGTTGTGATAATCATTTACTTCGTTCAAACTCTTCTATATATCTATGTACATCCTCATCAAATCTGTTAAAACTTATAATATCTTCATTAGATCTGATTTCTGGAATACCAGTAGAGACGCGATATACATCCCTGATCCAATTGGCAGAGCTTAATGATTTAATATATTCTGGTTTTACATATTTTTCTCTTTCATAATATCCAAACACGGCAATATCAAATAATTGGGTTGGGTTCCTGATAGCAGCAATACCTTCAGGCGTAAATTTATCAATTATCTTAGTTCTGGGTCTTGGTGGTTGTGGTTGTGGTGGTGGTTGTGGTGGTGGTTGAGCTGCTTGAATACGACCAGCAATATTAACAGGCAATGTTTCAAGAGCTCTCTGTGTTGCCTCAGCTGCTGTAACAATTTTCTTTGTTGGTTCGACAATCGGCTTAAATAACTGTTCTGCACCTTCTGCAAATTCAACCTGAGACTCTTGACGAGATTGTAGTTGTTGCTTGACTAAATCACGGACGGGTAAATATTTTCTAATTGCTTGAAGTCGCTCTCGAGCTAATCTAGCTGAATGTGGTTCTCCGATACTCATTTGTTAATATTTATAATAGTTGTTTAATTTATAGCAGCAGAGAGGGTGGACGAAAAAAATTGAGTGACCCGGTAAGTAAACTAAACGCATTATAACAAAAGTCAAAAATAAAATAACAAAAATGAGCTAACCCAAACGATTTATTATCCATTTTTCAAACTATATGGTAATAATAAAAGTTAGGAGGTTCGGTTTAGCGTTATTGACCTTATTTTTCAGCCCCTGTAGGAACCTTTATTTTTGTAAAATAAGGTCAGGAAAAAGTTGTAGGGTCCACCCTCTCTGCTGCTACTGTTACTACATCAGGTTTTGGTGGTCACAAAAACAGTTTTACAATGCCACCTGGAAATTGGGTAATGTTACTACATGTGTTTGGAGGATACCTATGTAGTATCGTTACTACATCAGGTATTGGTAATTACAAATCAGTTTTACACTGTTGTCTGGAAATAGGGTATTATCACTACATGGGTTTAGGGTTCAATGTAGTATTATTATTACAACAGGTTTTAAAGATTATAAAATGACCAGTTACCTTGAAAAGAGCAATGATACTGTTGGTACATGGGTTTGGTGATGGACAATGTAGTATTGTTACTACATCAAGTTTTGGAGACACAAAACCTGTGCCTAGACATAGGGTAATGTTACTATATGGTTTAGGGGGGATAGCTATGTAGTAACGTCACTACAGCAGTTGTAGTACTGTTACTAAATCAGGTTTCAGAGATCATAAATCAGTGCTTGGAAATAGGGTAATGATACTACAGGGGTTTTGGGGGATAGCTATGTAGTATTGTTACTACATCAGTTGTAGTATTGTTACTTCATCAGGTTTCAGAGATCACAAATCAGTGCTTGGAAATAGGGTAATGTTACTGCATGGGTTTGGGGGATAGCTATGTAGTATTGTTATTACATCAGGTTTGGAGATCACAGAATCAGTGTTTGGAAATAGGGTAATGTTACTACATGGGTTTTTGGGGATGGCTATGTAGTATTGTTTCTACATCAAATTTTGGAGGTCACAAATCAGTGCCTTGAAATAGGGTAATGTTACTACATGGGTTTGGGGGATAGGAGGAGAGTTGTAGTATTGTTACTACATCAAGTCTCAGAGATCACAAATCAGTGCTTGGAAATAGAGTAATGTTACTACATGGGTTAAGGGGATAGCAGGAGAGCTATGTACTGTTGTTACTACATCAGTTGCAGTATTGTTACCACCTCAAGTCTCAGAGATCACAAATCAGTGCTTGGAAATAGGGTAATGTTACTGCATGGGTTTGGAGGATAGGTATGTAGTATTGTTATTACATCAGGTTTTGGAGATCACAAAATCAGTGCTTGGAAATAGGTAATGTTACTACATGGGTTTTTGGGGATGGCTATGTAGTATTGTTTCTACATCAAGTTTTGGAGGTCACAAATCAGTGCCTTAAAATAGAGTAATGTTACTACATGGGTTTGGGGAATAGCATTTGAGCTGTGTGGTATTGTTACTACATCAGTTGCAGTATTGTTACTGCATCAGGTTTTGGAAATTACAAAATCAGTGCCGGGAGATAGAGTAATGTTACTGCATGTGTTTGCGGGGATGCTATGTAGTATTGTTACTACATCAGGTTTTGGAGATCTCAGAACTTCTGTGTTTGGAAATAGGGTAATGTTACTACATGGGTTTGGAATTAACCATGTAGTATTGTTACTAGTAAAATTCCTTTAAAAAGGACAAGCAAGCAATTCCTTTTTTATTCTGACAGCCATTCTTCTGTCATTTACATTTTCATTAAGGATGACTTCTTGTAGTCTTTGCACTAGTGTCATACAATTTTGTACGCACTATATGTTGATTCCACTTGGTTATTACAACTCCTTTAGCAAAAATAGTCAGTGTGACCTAGTCTGCTTTACATTATAGTTGAACTAATTTGTTGTTTTAATAGCAGCAATAGCTTACCCATTGCTATTGTTTAGCTTTTTTTTCATGCCAAAAAAAAAAATGCACTGTCCAGTTGATGTGCATACATCCTCCCTTTGAGTGAAGAATTGTCAGTATGATGCAATTCCTTGTGCAACTCATCTTGTCCTTGTAATGTTGTGTGCAAATTAAGCCCACATAGCTGATCTTTTTCGATGACCTTGATGTGGTCAGATATGTGCCTAACACGGGAGAAAATTTGCCTGTAGCAGTGTTTTGTAACGGCAATTGCAGCCTGGCCTCCCAGTAATTTATCTCCAATGGTGTTATATTATCCACTCTTTTTTTCCCCAGATCTTTACATGGTAAACTTTTCCCTCTGGTTTCGGTTCCTCCAGGGACTTTGGGTTACTTCATATACACCCAAAGGGGTCAGATACTCTTTTTATGAAAATCATTTTATATCTAGGTACTGGTAAGTCACTTAGGCAAGGTATAATGACAGCATGCTCACTAGATGCTGTGTGTTCTTTAGTTTAGATTGACACAGCAGGAACCATGTCCTATATGGTATCTTTACTGTATATTTAATTCAACGCGTTGAATGTTGTTCACATTATTATTGTATGTAAGTATACTTCATTTTTTCAATACAAATTGTATAAAACACTCAGAAGTCTCTCTCCTATTTGGGAAAAAGCAGGTAAATTTATGCTACTGTTTACTATGTCTACAGTGATCACAGGGGTGCACTGTGTACATGGTACATACAAACAAGGTGAGTTATATGTGACATAAATATTTTAATTTATTTACTATTTTAAGGAATAATGTCAACACAGTCTATGGGAAAGTGTAGCCACAAGAAGTCTTCCTGGGACTCATCCAGACTATATTAAATGTTCCAAATGTGCAAGAAAAAAAAATTGTACATGGTCTGCAGAAAGTTGGAATCTTGTAGATTCCAGCCACAATTATCACAGAAAGAAGAAGCTTCATTCTCCTGCTTCAGTGGAATTTTTCGGATTTTCTGTTACTGAAAATAAGGGGTCTACTGACCAGAATACCCCCCCCAACACATTACTACCTCCCATTGTTAAGGAGATACTGAGACCATGTGGCAGCATGTCGCTGTCTCCCATGGAGGAGATGCACCACTCATCCCATAGCATGTTGCTGCATCCTATTGTGGAGGAGATGCACTGTTCACCTCTTAGTGTGTCTCTGTCTCCCATTGTGGAGGATATGCACCACTCATCTCGTGGCATGATGCTGAATCCTATTGTGGAGGAGATGAACTGCTCACCTCTTAGTGTGTCTCTGCCTCCCATTGTGGAGGATATGCACCACTCATCTCGTGGCATGATGCTGAATCCTATTGTGGAGGAGATGCACTGCTCACCTCTTGGTGTGTCTCTGTCTCCCATTGTGGAGGATATGCACCACTCATCTCTTGGCATGATGCTGAATCCTATTCAGGAGATTCACCACCTATACCATAGCATGTCACACCTCCCATCAAGGAGTAGATTCACTGCCTCCACCCTGTCAGAGGTACAGTGTCACACCCTCCCACTGGGAGGGATCAGCACCGCACCTTTCTTAGTAATGCATCAGTTGACAATCCTGAATCCTCTGATATCACACTAAGGCTTCATAGTATTGGGATATGGTTCAGACTGAATTCCTCTCTCTCCACCCTCTACCACCTCATTATGAACATTGGGAGTCCAACCAGCGGGCTCAGACTATGATAGGGGATCAGATTGGTATTCCTCCATTTCCTATTATCCGATTGAATTCCTATGGGATGTGGGGCCCTTCTCCTCAGGGTCCTTGGTCATGTATGTCCCCTTGGGCCTTTGGATCTTGCCCTCATAACAGAGACGATGCTGCGGCTTATATCCGGCCATCACCTTATCACTGGGTGGAAACTACTGAAAAGCTAGAGGCATCACTTCTTCCAGGACTAAGAGACATTTTTGTCTCTCTCCAGCTCTTGCCACTCCTTCAACCCCTACTCACCGAGTTGCAGTATGAGACAGCGTAGAGTGTTCCTATACCCTCTTCACCTCCTAGGGTCTTAGTGATTCCTACAAACTCTTCAGCTGAGTGTCCTTGATGTTGTTTACCATAGTAATGAGTTTGACATGGAGAAAGCACAAGTGACACCTGCTCTTGTGCCCGCTCCTTCATGTCTGTTAGATGTGGAAGAGGAGGTATGGTCTTTTGACAAGACAATGAATGAAGTCTACCTTCTCTTACCCTTTGACTTGCATCCCAAACCTGCAGCACAGTCCAAAATATCCTTTCCAGTCTGGAAAAGATCTTGGGGGCTCAACCTCATTCAGACCTCCTCCTCCTTCCTTATTCTTCTGCAATTGAGGAAGTTGCTGAGAGATTTTTGAGAGACCAAAACATTAATTGACAACATTAAGGGTGGGCTGTTCCCTCCTCAACATTATGACCCTTTGTCTCTTTGCCAGCTATTGGGTACATTCCCCAAAGTGGCCCATGAAACCTCCCCAGCTTGATGCATGTGCATTATCCTCAAGGGCCTTGTGCCAGTTTCTTCAAGTGGACACAGCCTCAGTCTAATATATGACCCCAAAATGAGCCTCCTCCTCCTTGTCGATCTGGCTCCCAGAAGGTGAAAAACATGTGCTCGACGAACCTGGAAAGGAATGAGAGAGTTTCCACAGCCCCCTTCTTTTTCCAAAGGAGTGGGTGGGGGACAGCCCTAGGGACTGGAATCTGATACCTGGTCAAGCATCACGGACAATGGTTGTGACCTTTCTATAGTGAATGAGGGGTGTCAACTCCAGTTTCAGGAACTACCTCCTCTATCTAGGACTCCCGTCCTTCTTCACCAATCCAATCTGGTGAAACTGAAGGAGGAAGTGCACATCCTTTTACAGAAAGGGGCAGTCAAGAGGGTCATGAATGATCAGTCACCCGCCTTCAATTCCTGTATCTTCCTGGTCACAAAGAGAAGTGGAAAGTTTTGCATTATAATCGACCCGACTCCCCTTTAAACTGGTTTCTTCTGGAAGAACTCTTAAAGATGGAGACCACCTCTTCAATGTGGAATGTGTTTCGACCGTCCGATTGGGCAGTCTCCATCGACCTTTTGGATGTTATCTGTGCATCCCCATATTTCCTCCTCACCGCAAATATCTCAGGTTTTGCTGAAGTTCTTCAATTTCGTGTCCTACTGTTCAGAATTCCTTCTGCACTGAAAGTTTTCATCCAAGTTATGGGAATAGTGGCGGGATACCTCCAGTTACTGGGAATATCAATTCTCCAGTATTTTGACAACTGGCTGAGCCATAATGTTCAAATTCAGTCCCTTCATCAGGATCTGTACCACTATTGGTCCATGGTAACTCAGTTAAGCCTTTTGCCCAAACTCCAGAAATCGGAACTCACTCCATTACAGTGGTGGATGAATCAGGACAGATTCATGATTGGAGTCCCAATCCATGCACCTGAACCTCACTCCTATCTTTTCACGGATGCGTCAGATTCCAGTTGGAGTGCTCATTTAGAACCAGGGGACATAATTCTACAAGGACATTGGACCCTGTCCAAATCATCCCTCCAAATAAACAACCTAGAAATGTAGGCTGTATACCTAGTGTTGCAAGGGTGCATCAGCATTATAAGGAGTCAATGTGTCCATTGTAGCCTATCTCTGATGTCTGATGTGCCCCTTCTCTTTGTTTGGAAGTCTGAAACCTCCTGTGCTGGGCAAGAGGAACATTTTAGTGGACAGGCTCTCTAGAACTGGCAGAGCCATTCTCACAGAATGGACTCTTCACCGCTCTGTTACACAGTCCCTGTTCTTGCTCTGGGAAGGCCCCTAGTGGGTCTATTTGCGACCAGGCTCAACAACTGACTCCTGTTTTATGTTTCTCCTGTCGTGGATCAAGGAGCTTGGGCAGTGGATGCATTCAGTCTCCAGTGGGATCAGCTGTTCGTTTATGCCTCCCTCCCTTCTGACTTATTCCTCAAGTGCTGCAAAATGTCAGAACTTCCACTGCTAAGGTCATTCTCATAGCCCCTCTGTAGCCACAGCACTCTTGGTTCAGTGATCTGCTTGACCTGTTGATCTCTCAACTCATTTTTCTACCCCTCAGGAGGGGTGTTCTGTAGCAACACCAGGGATCCTTCCTCAATCACAGCCCACAAATTCTCCACCTTCACACTTGGCTCATCTCAAGCAATCTGTCCGCCAGAACAACTTTACAGGTCGAGTTGCCAGTTGCACATCATTCAGGCCAGGAAAACTTCTACATCCAAGGTCTATGATGGCAGGTGGAGAATCTTGTGATTGGCGCAGTAGGAAACATGTTGATCCTAGCTGCCCCTCTATAACCTCTTTGGCTAATTTCCTTTTGTTTCTCTTTGAGAACATAAAATGCTCTGTATCCACTATCAAGGGCTAGAGAGCTGCCATTTCTAACACTCTTAAATTTTCTCAAGGCACGATATTTGGTTCGAATTTGCACCTTGCCAATCTTATTAAGTATTTTGAGCTGCAGAGACCTGTCTTTCATCCGCTTATGCCTAGATGTAATCTTTAATGTGTTTTATCGTCATTAACCAAAGTCTCCTATGAACCAGGAGACTTCAGGACCTCACTCTCAAGACTTTCTACTTGCCCTCGCCTCAGCATGACGATGAAGTGAGATTTATGCCTTATCTATTGACACCTGCTGTCTCAGGTTTAATGGGAATTATGATTCAGTTTCCCTCATTTGTCAGCTGGGATTTTTAGCCAAAAATTTATTACCTTCCATAGCTCCACTACCAGTAGAAATCCCCAGTCTCAGTCGCATGTGTGCTGTGGATGATACAGATAGACTTTTATGTCCTGTTAGGGCACTCTGTTTCTGTCTTAAGGCATCCAGAGGAAAAAGAAAGGGTAGGAAGCATCTTTTCCTCCCTTTCAAGGGCTCAATAGACATTTCAGTTACCACTGTTTCATGACGGATTGTCACTATGATCAAAAGAGTGTACCAGTCTCTTACTGACTGAGACCTTTCCTTTATGAAGCTTAAAGCCCATAAGGTTCAAGCCGTTGCTACCTCCTGGGCCTACCTTAATCATTCGTCCTTGGAGGACGTCATGAAGGCAGCATTTTGGCATTCCCATACTGCCTTTTCCTCCTTTTACCTCTGCTTGTAATGACAACAAAGTGCAGGCATTTTTTCTCAGGGTCCCATTGTTAAGGCACATGTGGTCCCGAGAAATACCAACCTTCCGTAACGTGGACCTCTCCACCAATGGTGAGTATTTTCCATTTTCTGTTTTTTGATCAGTTTAACAGAGCATCAGCCAATCCTCATTACTGACAAATTCAGCTAAACAATAACTATGGGTAAGCTATTGCTGCTACTAAAATGTAGTTTTGGGGGTTGGGGGGTAAACTAATTTTAATTATGCAATACTTACCCATGGCTATTGTCAAATGCCTTTCTCTGCACCCCACTCTGATGTCCTAATGAAGTAGCCATCTCTGATAAAGATGAGTTAGCTGTGCTTGTTTTGCACATACCAATGAAAAGCGAGCTGCACGAGGAATTGCGTCATACTGATAATTCTTCACTCTAAGGGAGGATGTATTCATATCAAACAGATGGTGCTTTTTTTCGGCATGAAAAAGTAAGCTAAACAGTAGCCATGGGTAAGTATTGCATAACTGAAATTAGTTTTACTCCTCAAAAAACTACATTTCACAGAGGGGACAGATATTTACTGATTAAGAAGTAACCATTAGATTTTGCAAAAGTCCATTTCTTCTCACCTTTATGTTGATGTTTTTTTATCTGCTGTGCATCTTCATCAACTAAAGACTTTTTTAAGTTATCCTAGAATACTGTGTTTAAAGGAAAATCTGGGCCAAAATGTACATATGCAATCAATACGGTCATCTTATTTTCTTCAGTATTTAAGTAACTTTAGACTGATTGGATTACAAGTTAGTATTACATCAAGAAACAACTTTTGTTATAAAAAGCATTATCAGAAGCAGTTGTTCTTCACTATGGAAACATTACAAGTAATTAATATATGTTTACAGAAAAACTGACAGAAGAGCAGCTTCAAGAGTGCCCAAATAATCGCCCAGATTTCCCAAAGGAAGGCTCTGGTATATTTTTTTATTTTCTTTACCATACTGTCCTTTTCATTCTCTCTACATTTACTACACCTCAACAAAGCAGAGGAATGCTCGTGTTATACCCTTGTGTCATAACAGTGTCCTCACAGACAAAAGCTTATTCATATGTACTTCATCATTGACTATCAACCATTTTTTTTTTGCCAAGTTCCTAGGCAACAGTTTTGAGTGTGTTTTATATCAGAGTTTTAAATTAGTACCAACATATACATCATTTTGTAATTCTTAAGGTTTTGCATTCATTTCAGGGTTTTTCACTCCAAATAAGCAAGCCAATGCTGCTGTAAGCATACACAAGTCTGCACCATGTAGCAGGACTGGTAGAATAGTATGTGTTATACAGCAGGATCTTTGTGACAAAGGTGCTCTTTGAGTGCCAGATGTATCTGTCAATGGTTTTTATGGAGTCATGAGTAATTTTGATGCAGCACCAGATCTTTGGTTTGCCCTATCTGAGCAAATTGGATATTTCACTTTAAAGTGAAATATGAGCCATTCTCTTACTACACTTATACACAACACGAAAACAAATTTTCACGAACATTCAATGAATTTGGTGCAAAAGCCACCCCTCCCCTCTCCCACCCCACCTCCAGACAGGAATTTGTGAATTTTTTAATATAAATAGACGTCCTCAGTTTGATAAAATGTATATTTTAATAGCTACTTACAAGTTCTGACCTTATAAAAATCTCATTCATTTCTGTTTAAATAACAATTTGTTGAATTATTGCAACACATTGGCCTGATGCTTTTAATCACCACATTTGAAAGAGTTTGCTCAATATTCAATTTTTTGCTGAAATAAAATAAAATGTTGGTAAACCATAAACATGATTTGTTCCCCAAGTAATCTTTCAAATAAGTTTCAGGTGGAATCCATCATCATTAAGTAGGTCCTTGCATCCGAATTTGAAAATGGATTTTAACTTGTGGAAGACTGTGTAGTTTCTTTTTAGAATCTGAGAGCCGTTCTGCTTAAGCTGGTAACTGTTGGCTTTCTGACCGAGATTTAGTTTGTCGGCATGCCAGCTCTGAGGTATTTATGTATACTGCATCATGCTGGAAAGTACAAAAAGCAAACAAAAGAAAACTGCAATTATGGGAGCAAGCCTATGTAACACAGTTCCATGATGCAGACTACCATGGTTAAAATTCTGGAGCTAGGAGAGGAAGCAGGGCCAAATGAAATTATGATAGTGTTTGCCTTGGAAATCTTTCAAGCTCTGGACTTTTGTTGAAAGATTTTGTCAATGTCAGATAGTTTTCCAGTTTCCAACAATAAAATATTTCTATCATTTCATTAGAATGTACCTATATTCATTGTTTAGTGTCAAACGATATTGGTTTTTGATGAAATTATGGAGAATTTATTGTTGCATGCTTAAAAGGTCCTTTACAAAGCATGACTGATATATTTGTGTGCACTTATGTCCACATACAGGGTGACCCCGCTATAACACGGTAGTTGGGAGCCATAGAACCTGACCGTGTTATAGACCGAACCGTGTTATAAGCAACCAGGTCAGTTAGCTGAAGAAAATGATGCATCTACCCCACAAAATTTGCGGGGGGGGGTAGGTAATAAATGCGTGCAGTAAAATACGTGCTTCATTGGCACAGTTACATATTAAACGAGAAATACACCTGTAGTGAAAACAAAGAAGGCATATATAATATTTTACTTTATTCAGAGAACTACGGATGTCTAATGTATAGCATGAATAGAGTATCAACACTGTGTACTCATCCGCAAATCTCATCACGTACATTGAATCCACAATACAAGTAATTCCATCGAAAATATGCACACACACACACATTTAAAATAATCAATAATTTAGTCACAGGTCATATAGGTCTGAATTCAGAGGAAAAACATAGCACAGTCACATAACGAATGATGAAGCACATTTTCTTTTCAGTAAGTCCCAAGTCGGTAAAAGTTAGTTTGCGTTTTAAGCTGCAGTTGGTAGCGTTCGTAAACATAAACTTTTTCCCTGCGAAAAGGAAACTTTCATGGCACAGTAAATGTTTTCTAGTCACATTGGAAAATGAAAAATTCCATCAGATTCCATTGCTTTTATTTAAGTTTGGTACTGACTTCCTTTGAAGAAAGGTTCTTTGTTTTTATTGAAGATTGTAGTCGGCTTTCGTTGATGAAGGGTGCATGCGTTATTGAAGTCACTGCTAAAGGACAGCTTGGAGAACCAAACAAATGCTACTAGTGAGTGGCCGAAAATCCAACAAAAGATAGATTATGAGATAATGCCTCGTCTGGTTGATCCCCGGCTACTAGAAATAACAACAACAAAAAAAGCGGATATCTCACAACATACAGTACTCATGCTAGATGTCAACAGAAGTGGATTATGATATAACCATGCACAGTTAAGATGGTTTGTCAATATGGACAAAGAATTTGTTTATGTAACAATAGACACATTTCAGTGCATTTTATATCAAGTCTGCGGCTTCCTTTCATGGGGCCTCTGAATTTCTCCACTCCAAACCAATGGTTGTATATACAAGTTTAAACAGCCAACAATGTCACCAACAATAAAAAAATCGCTAGATGGTATATTTTGCTGCTAATAAGGAAAAAAAATCACAGTTTGCAACATTGGAGAAGCCCTACGCGATCCCAGAATAAACTTTTTACGTGTTATTTTTCATGCTTTTAAGAAGAAAAAACTTTTTTCGTGTACGAGAAAAATACATATAAAATTTCAGGAGCCATGCCATGATCATCATGTATTATTCATTCGCGATCTCTTCCCCAAAATGATAATAAACTTTCTATGTTTTTTTTTCTTCGTGCTTTTAAGAAAGAATTTTGTTTTTGGTGTACGAGAAAAATACATGTATATAAAGTTTTGGGAGACACACCACGACTGTTTTATATCCGAATTCATGTTATAACAGAGCATGCTATAGCGGGGTCACACTGTATTGTAATTTACACACACACTTACATATACACACACATACTTTGCTTTATTCTATCTTTGATCAATAAATGTTGCAGGTTTATTTCAACATTTTTTTTTAAAAATCTTAAAATATTTAAAATAAAACAATAAACTTTCTTTGTTTTTTGTTTTTTAATACAGTTCATTGAAATTGATAGATCTGGTGGAACGTTATGAATTTTGGGAGAATATAATCATGGTAGAACCTTTGTTGAACTTGAATTATATTTTGCAATAAATCTTGGACTTGAGACTCTATTTTGCAGTAAGCTGATTGTCAGATAATGATAATGTCCATGAACTTACATTTCACTTGACTCAGCTTATAAATGCTTATACCACCTACAAATGCTTAAATATCACTTACAAGTGAAATATAGGTGAAGCATGGATCAATTGTTATGTATATCTATATTGTGTGTTTAACTTTTGTCCATGATTGTAGATTGTAAATGTCATTTGTAAATAGTATATTACATAGCTAACTTTTGCCAATGATTGTAGATTATACTTTAGGATAATGATCATTTGTCAACAACAAGTTGCATCTCAAAAATCATTGTTAATTGTGTTTAGATATAATTTGAGAGGAATCATTTATTTCAAAGTTATTCATTGGAATTACAAAGTGCTCATTGACATGTTGGACTAAATCACTATTTTGGTGTTATTTGGGAATTCATACAAGGACATTCTGGATGACATAATTGTCATACATCAAGACTGTTGGCACATCAGCACATTTAGCACCATAATTCATTAGGAACACTCTATACTTTTGGGCTTGTAATACAACTTTTAAGATTATCTGGGATTTAATTCACAGTATTGTAAGTTTCTTTTGCATTTTTATTTTGCATTGCAGGGAAATAATATTTTTGTTGAATTTTACTAAACTTTTTGATTTTGATTTTACTGTTACTCGGTTTAATAAGCCCATAGAGTCATAACACAATATTGTTTTCACTTATACTGTATTTATTCATTTCACTTCCTTACATATATAAGTTAAAGCATACATCACATACAAGTCAGAATAAAATATTTACGATAGAGTCTTGTGAGAAAGAACAATACAAAGTCCATTCAGTACTAAAATTGTTTCTTTCAGAAACCAGCCATTACATGACCAAAATGTCATACTCGGAAAAGTTAAGTGAAGGTACTTTTGTTGTTACATTTTCACTCATTTATTTGCTTTTTAGTTGGTTCATTTCTTTCATTAATGTTTTTTTCAGATGCCTTCATGTTTAGAAGTAATTTTCTTCAACAAAATTTAAGTAATGAAAGAGTATTTGTAACCATGGCCTATCAAGATGACAGAATAGTTATCTAAATTCATCCTATATAAGATTTCTCATTTAGTGTCTGTTGAAGTTAAAGAAAACTTACTTAGATGCTAAATGATGCTCAGAATGGTTGGATTTGTAATTAATAGAATCTCAGCACTATTTTTTCAGACATTGTGGAGTAAGGTGTCTTATCAAATGACCAACTATGGCAGTGACTTGGTTTGCTCTTGGCTGAATGACAAACACTGAATAATGCGGGAAAGCAATATCACTTGAATCTGTTATATTGAAATATATAAAGCTAGAGAATAATAATAATAACAATAATAATATTTCTTCAAGAATCAAGTATTCATTTTTGTACTTGTTGACTTCCTTTTCATATACTTATTTGATTTTTTTTTTGCCAGTGAAATTGTGTGTTATTGTTAGTTTTTCCCTTATTTGTGTCTATAATTCATATACATTATTCTCTTTGTTTTTTTTTCAGGAATCAGTCATGACACCACCACAGCACAGAGACAGAAGGATGTTACAGAAGGTACTTTTATGATAAATAAAACTCTTGTCTATTTTCTGTTTCGCTTATATGTCATGGGTATGGTGAAAAGTACAATTGGTAAATTTTTCCTTTACAGCAGTTTATTGGATATAGATTCCAGTATCATTGAAACTGCTTTTCACTAGAAATTAAGTTAAACAATTATTTAGACTATTTTCTACCAGTATGGCACAAAATTTATATCAGTGTGTCTATACAGGATTTCTAGTTTAACATCTACTAAAGTTGAAAACTTAGATGCTAAATAAGGCAGGTAGTCAGTGTAGTATCTACAGTAGCATTGTCAGCAGTGTTTGACAGCATATCAACACATGAAATACTATTTTATGCTGAGTCTGCAGTGTAAAATGCTTTCCCAGAGAAAAACACAGCATCCGATCTGAGCTGGAATGGAAACATTTATTGGTGTGGGAAAATGCTATTCCATATCCAGTATGTTAGTAGTATTTAAGTTTTAGAATTATGATGTAAACATAATTACTTTAAATTGTTAAAAAAAAACATAACACACATTGCTTTCATGTCATAGTTGTATCTGACCCATGGATTGATAAGTGCTATAAAATATTGCTGCATTTTAGAAGTTCTCAAAATGAATAACAAAGTTTTGAGCTACAGAAACATCACTAAAACATTAACATTTTTGCTTACAGCAGTGATGATTGTTTTCACTTTTAAAGTGGAATTCAGCTTTTCTCCTGGCTTGAGTCCAATTTACCTTGATATAAGTCTGTTTGTTTCTGTCATCTCCTGTCCAGTTTTTAAATAACAGTCTGTCCAGCCCCATACCAGAGTAATTTAACAACAGGCTTTGGAAAATCTATCACTGTAGTAAGAAAATTGCAGAAAATTGGGGTGGGTGTGTGGGGGGTCATATACATTTGTGCATATATAAGGCAAAGATGACAACATGTTTTCTAGGCAGATAAGGGTGGCATTATTTTTATGTCATTCAGAATATTTGTACAATTCATAGCTTGGCTAAAAAAATGAATGAATGAGAGTTGTCAGTCCACCATGGTAGCATGATTAAGGATGGTAAATTCCAAAGTAACCCAGAAACAAATCATTGTAACTCCAGCATGACCAAAGTTAAATGTAATTTCATGTGTCTGTACATGTAACATATTAAATTGGGGAATATGTATCTTTTGATAAAGAAGAAAGTCTATACAATGTTTGCTTTGTTTCTTTTAGGAATCGGTCATGACACCACCAGAGCTCAGAGCAAGAAAGATGATACAAAAGGTACTTTTATTGTAAATAACATTTTGTTTCCAATCTCTTTTGCCTAATAACATTTTAAAGGGGGTAGATGTACAGTACTACCTCCAAATTATTTCCTGTGTTTCAGTTTGTTGGACATCAGATTCCATCATGATTAAACTACCATTCTTTAGAAATTAAGTTGGAAAAATATTTTGACAATTTCCTACCAGGATGGTGCATACTTTGTATCAATTTGTCCATACAAAGATTTCTAATTTAACATTTGCTTAAGTTGAAAACTTAGTTGGATGCTAAATATGGCAGGGAGTTGGTGTAGTATCCACAGTAGGGTATTCAATGTGTTTGACAGCATATCAACACATGAAATACTATTTTAGGCTGAGTCTGAAGAGTATGTGTGTGTGAGTATGTGATTTGCATTGTTAACGTAGCTTTAACAATTTTTCAGTCATATCACTAATATGTCTGCAGTGTGGCAGTTTATAGTGATGTCTGGCACTGGGACATCATGCCGCAGACACATAGCATGATGTCCCACCCAGTCACATTATCCTGACACCAGGCCGACCAGTCCTAACACTAACCTCTTAATGCTGAGTGCCAAGCGAGGCAGCTGTTAGTCGTTGGTGTGACTTGCCTGGGTTTGAACCCTCAACCTCCGCATCTGAGGCAGACACTCTAACCACTAAGCCACCGGAGCAGTCTCAGAAGAGTAAAATCATGCTTTTCCCAGAGACAAATCATGACATCTGATCCAGGCTGATTGTAACTAAAAAGGAAATATTTACTGATGAGGGAAAATGTTACTGTGTATCAGTTCGTTAGTAGTATCAAAGGTGTCGAATGAAAAAAATTTTAACACTTTACGTAAATAAGTTACTGAAATGTTATTTTTGAAAAACTGGCCTTTGAAAATACCTTGGTTGAGTGCAGCTCTGAGATCTTTAAATTAATTGAAACAGTGTTTGAAGAAGGTATTTAGAACTATGTTGCACCAAAAAGTAGAAATTCAAAATCATACGTTAGATTAGAACAGTGTTGTTATAAAACATTCAGAATCATACAGTAGAACCCTGGTTGTATTGCAACCAAAAGGAAGTTATTTTTTTTATGAAGTGTAAAATTGATCTTAAAATCAGGTTATGATTATGACTTGTATGTTTTCATCTTTTGTGTTTCACTTTTTGCTTTTAGTACAGTGTGCATGTATAATGTATCTTAATAGACTAAGAACAAAATAAAAATACTCAAACAAGTTTTGTTTGAAAAGCAGTTACTTTGAAAATAACTTGATAAAGGAAAGATCTGACATTTTAAAAATGATTAATGGTTGATAAAGAGATTACTGCTCCAGTGGCCTAGTGGTTAGAGCGTCTGTCTCTGATGCGGGAGGTCACAGGTTTGAACTCTGGCCGAGTCATACCAAAGACTTATAAAAAAATGGTACTAACAGCTACCTTGCTAGACGCTCAGCATTAAGAGGTTAGTGTTAGGACTGGTCGGCCTGGTGTCAGGATAATGTGACTGGGTGAGACATGCTACATGTCTGCGGCATGATGCCCCAGTGCTAGACATCACTATAAACTGCCACGCTGCAGACGTCGTAGTGATATGACTGAAAAATTGTAAAAATTACATTAAAAATCCATATCACACACACACACTGATAAAGAGATTAAAATTATGCTGCATGAGAAAGCAAATTTGTAAGTAAATTATGTTTCTCCGAGAATACATACCCAATCACATTACGTTAGGAATATTAGCCTGCTACCTCCTGAATCCAGCCCTACTAAAAGACAAAAGTTGTGTTTTCCTATCTCAATGGACAAAGGGCAATAACTCTTGCCCATTACCTCCCCTGGCCACTGCCAAGTATCGCTAGTTTTAATGAGGATGCTTGCATGGCGGGGTGGTTGGGAGGGTTTTTAAGTAATATCATTGGGTGATTATTATTGGAGAACCTAATTTACTTTAAAATTTGCTTTCTCCTTCATATACGTTCCCCAATCACATTATGTTAGTAGAATAGGTAATAAGAGGAGGGAATGCTGAGCATCTGACCTCTACCTTGGCTATCCTTCTGGCGAATGAATGATGGTTGAATTCCTCATATGAACGATAACCTGTTCTCCTAATTACATATGCAACACAGTCTAGGGTCATTTTATATGGCTGAGAAGATGAATATTGAAATTTTCTGACCTACATAATTTCACTGGCAAATCCAGCAAAGCCAACAGGTTGTGTAGATTGTTTTAGTTGGATCTGGTGGCTGTCTGTGCTGCTGCCATTGGACCTATCAGTTTCAAGGTTTGCCTTTGCGACACTAAATCTCTGAGATTAAAACTTGAGAAGGTTGACTTTGCATGCCAGCCTACAGCTTCTATTTTACCTCGAATCGAAACATTACATTCGAACACAAGTCTTACAGAGATGGCTTGAATCTCATGAATGGTAATCTTCATGCGATGACTTAGTTCTTGTGAGACCTTAGAGGATGCTGAGCATATAACCACTTCAGCCACAAAGCAAGGGCTTGAGGGATGATATGCTGTTCATGACATTCACTGGAAGGAAGAGGCGTTTGCACATGCCACACGACATTCCTCAGAGTTCTTTACAAGGATGCAGCCTCAACAGTGCAGGAAGCAACAGTAATTGAAGCCTCCTTCTTGCCAATCATTAGCTATGAAAGGCAGCCAGAAGGGCCAAGGGAGAAATTCTTTGCAGTCCTCCTTCTTTTGCAGGGGAATGGTGGCAAGATCCATGTGTTTCAAATTCTTTCCTGCCTACATCCCTTTGGAGCAACGTGAAGACAGATGGGATGCCAGCCTTCGTGAAAACCTCAACATCCAAAATTTTGTCTTGCCACCTTATCCACATAATCTTTTGGGGACAACTCATGTGGATTCGACTGAGTTGTTGAGAATGTCTGCTACAGACAGTCCACGTCTCACCAGCATACAGGAGGGTGGTGAGCATTGCAGCATGGTACACTTTCAGCTTGGTGGTAAGACTGATTCCTCTGTGATTCCAAACATTCCCACATAGTCTCCTGAAGGCTGAACTTTCTTTGGCAATTCTACTGCTGAGCTCACTGTCAATGTTGACTGCTCTTCAGAGGTTGCTGCCTAGATAAGTGAAATTGTTGACAATCTGGAGTTCCTGATCCTTCACTTTGATGCTTGGTTCATAATATGGCTGCACAGGAAGCAGGTTGGTACATGACTTAAGTCTTTTTGGTGCTGATCATGAGACTAGTTGTCACATACCTCAGTGAACCTGTCCATGCATTGCTGGTCTGCATGTCTTCTTCTGAGCAGGCATTGAGGGCAAAGTTGTCAGCAAAGAGGAAGTCCCAGATGACTGTTTCCTTCACCATCGTGACTGCCTGCAGTCACCTAGGGTTGAACAATTTCCTGTCAGTCCAGTATCTGACATGGATGCCCTCATCACTGTTTTGGAATGCATCTGTGAGCATGGCAGTAAACATCATGCTGAAGAGTGTGGGCAGCAGAATGCAACAATGTTTGATGCCATTTGTGACTGGGAAGGCATACAGGCAGTGGTGAGATGGCAGTGAGAGCTTTAGAACATTCTGCAACCCTGGTCTCCCTTTTAGGATGTGAGGGCTGAATTTGCAAGGTAGTAGTAGTTCTCCTAAGGTATTATGATTAGGTATGTATTATTGAAGAAACTTATTTTACTAGAAAAAAATTGGTTTCTCGTTGTGTTCTCAGACATGTATGCAGATTTTGTATTCGTCATTTCCCTCTTTCACATTGTGTTTGTGAGTGTTAAAAGTAGAAAACTATTTTATATTTTGCCTTATTAAAGATAGTGCCTTAATGAAATAAAAAATGCATGAAATGCAAAGACAGCATTGCATTTATGATATAAAGATATGACCTTAACTACAATAAGTGTAAAAATATACTTGTGGATTATTTGTCAGCAGATTTTATTTATTTCATTTTGATTTTTTTCATATAAATACTTTACAGATACAACATAATGGATGAGTATGTCATCACATTAGTGGTGGTGGTCTTTTTATAAAGAAGAAGGTCATACCTGTAAGGAACAATTGGGCCACTTGTTTCTAATATTTAAAGAACCCCTCTGTAAATTCACTTGAGTTCAGAATATGTGATTGTACAGTTCCCTGTCTGGCTGTACCACTGCTGACCCAGGATTATGCCCCTGAGTTATGAGTTAAAGAAGTTAGATATTTTGTGCTGAGGATGATGATGATTTTAATTAAATTAAACCTGATCTGCACTTTTGAATATAACATTATCACATGCTGACATACATCATCACATGCTGACTTATATTATCACATGCTGACATACATCATCACATGCTGGCCAATATTATCACATGTTGACCTACATCATCACATGCTGACTAATATTATCACATGCTGACATACATCATCACATGCTATATTATCGCATTTTGACATACATTATCACATGCAGACTAATATTATCACATGCTGACATACATCATCACATGCTATATTATCACATGCTGACATACGTCATCACAGTGCTGATGTACATTATCACATGCTGGCATCACATGTTGACCTACATCATCACATGCTGACCTACATCATTGCAGTGCTGACCTACATCATCACATTGGTGACCTACATCATCACAATGCTGATCTACATCATCACATGCTGACCTACATCAGCACAATCCATGCTGATATATCACCATGTTTTACTCTAGGTCAGGGATCATGTCTTTGGATGAGGACCAATGGTTACAAAACACCTTTTAGTGATACTATTTTCCCATCCAGTTTACTTTCTTTTTTGAATATATAACATCATATATTTTCCATTCTTATTGTGTCATTTCTACCTGTGGATTATGCCACTGTAGGGGCCATGGACTCCAAGTATTATGCTTTTTGGCATAATAACAACTAATCTTGAGTCAAATTATGTGTTTCTTAAAACCTTTTTTTTTTTACAGATTGTTGTAACTCTCTGACCAATGGACTGCTGTCAGCTGTATTATTTATATTGATTGCAGATAAAATTCTCACAACCAGTAAGTTATGTTTACTTCTCATATTACTGTCTTTTTTTCTGTCACCTAGCTGTATTTAAGAAGAGTGAGTTTATGGTATAAGCTCTGCTTAAAATGACCATCTTCAGTCACATTTGTCCTTTTCAAATTCATTTTTAAAATCCACCTGACCATTTTGCACCAAGTTTAATAGAAAGCATTCTGGCATCAAAGCCTTGTAAGTTTAACACATTCCATCCAGATATATATATATATATATATATATATATATATATATATATATATATATATATATATATATGTGTGTGTGTGTGTGTTTATATAGACACACATACATGTGTGTGTAGTATCAGAATTTAAAACAAGCAGCCTATCAAACTGAGATTATTTTATTATGTTGGATTAAAATACAAATTACAGCACAGAAGTTTCAAGTGAAAAGTATTGTTATTGGTTGCAATAATCAGAGTTTCAAACTCTGTGGCAAGAGGATTCTTAGTGGGTTGGTGTAACTTTCATTTTAAATTGTTGACTAACCTTGATTTAACTTTACACAGGATTATGATAATGTTTGTAGCCATTGACTGTATGTAAGAAAGTGAAGCATACAGGTAAACAGAAGTGCTTCTGGCATTTCCTACAGCCATGGAAAGTTTGCTTTTTGCCTGTCAGTAACACCTGAATCAGATATAGTTCTTGCATGGCAAACATGACATGATCTGCCAGGCATTCTGCAAGGCACCTAACAGTGTATAAGTCCTGTAAACAGTGATGTAGGAACTTCTTCTGGTTCCAGTTAAATTATATATTTCCACCACTCTGCTTTGTACCTTACAAAGTGTATTTTGTGCTCCCAAGAGATTCAGTGCACATGACCCCAAGAAGCATCATAGTGCAGTTGAGAATTTAGAACTAATCACATGTAAGCCTATAGAAAATAAGTGGATATTGAAATTTGAATGGAAGTTAATCAAAAACTTCTTTTCCTTCAACTATTTAATAATCTTTCAAACAAGCCATTGTTAGTAGACTTTGCATTGTGATACACCAAGTTTCTAAGTTTCATTTCTAAAATGCATTAGACACTGGAATACTAAATTAAGAATTTGGTTTTGAATGAAAAACATAGACCCCTCCCTTTAGCAAACTTTCATGGCCAGTACGTTGGTGTTCAATTTTGTACTCGTTGTACTTATCCTTACACAGGTCTAAAAAATGATCCACAATTGCAAATGACATTGTGCTCTGCTACAAACTATGAAATAGCGGAAAAGTACTTTAGCTCATGTTACTTGATCTTGCAATAATTGCTTAAGCATGTTAGTTTCTTTTGAGATTGAATTCTGCATTTGCACATTGTCCTGATATTTGATGGTGTTATGTTGTTGATGTTTTACACTACATAATGGCTAATGTTTGTATGGTGTTTTCAGTATACACAAAGAACAAAATGCACTTTCTGCTGCACCTTACAAGGTCAGAATACTTTTAACTATGAGTTCTGAAATTTGGTTTGCTGGGCTTTGCTATAGCTTAACCTTTTCTAACTTATGTAAGCAGCATTTTGACATTTTGCACACTTAAACTTTCACAATATTCCAACTATGAAAATAATCATGTTTTGCATTTTATATTTGGAGTAGGCTCTGATTTCAAAGAAATGTCACCACTGATCACCAACTCGCCAATAATCACAAAGTGGCCAGTATTTATAATAAATATGGCTTAAACATTCTTATTCAAGGCAAGTGTGATTACTTGTGTTTCTTCAACATTTATCTGTTTGATTTACCTAAATTGAAACCAACCGTGTTGTTTAGCTTCATTTACTTCACCTATGCAAATTAGCCTTGAATAGGTTCTCCCACATCAGTACTGAAAGGACTGCAACACAAAATCATCCTACGTATTATCAGTTATTTAAGTTATTTGTGTGTTGGTATTTGTTTATCTTTGACTGCCTTTACTGCTTTAAATTCATCATTAAACAAGACATGGCCACAGTCAGATTGATTGAGACTTTCTATGCCTGACATGACTGAGAGATCACATGATATGGTTTTCTGGGCATGTGATCCTACAAGCATTTACAGGTTCATAAATTCCTAATCAGATTGTGAGTTTGGTAAGTCTTGTTTAATTGTGAATTTCATTTCCCCTGTAACAAGAAGTGAAGTTTCCATAAACTGTGCATTAGAAAGTTCTAGATGAGAAAAGTAACAAGTCTGTGCATTTGATATATTTATATGAAAAATTTGAAAATTTGGACCTCACTGGTACAGCACTGTGAACGTGTAACAGTCCAATTTAGGTTTATGATAAAACTTGTGGAGAGTGCAGTCTTTTATCCACCCTACAGTCATTACATCAGTGTTGGAAGACAGTTTTGTCTGAGCTGCAGCACTGCTTTATGCACCTCAGTTGCTGTGAGTACTGTACCCAAAATGGACATATCAGTTCCTGCCTCTTTCATAACTGTCTTTATCCATATAGCTATGGTACTCTCAGATGTATTAATCCATCTATGGTACTCTCAACTGTCTTTTTTCTAGCTATAATACTCTCAGCTGTCTTTATCTAGCTATGGTACTATCAGCTGTCTTATCTAGCTATGGTACTGTCAGCTGTCTTAAACCATCTAGCTATGGTACTCTCAGTAACAGCTTTGAAATGAGCTTGTGTACTATATCAAATGAAATTAATTACAAATTTTTACCAGGCCTTGAAATATTTTGTAACAAGCAATTAGATTTACTAGAATTGTACATAATACAGACAATAAAGAAAACTTTATTTGTTCATATAATCAGAATGGAAGCACTTATGTACTCATGTGCTTTGGTTAAAAAAATACTTGTTATATATTTCTTGAAGCCTTTTATTATATTTATAATAGTTCATATTTTTTTTATCAAGGACCAAAATATCAGCACTTTTTTTAATGAGTTCAAAAGCCAGATCTGTTTGACTTTTGCATCAAGTTTGTGATCATTGCTTGCAGTGGTTTACTTAATTGAGCATATGAACACAGTAACTTGTTTTTGACTGTGTGTATATACGAATTTTGACCACATTTGTTATTTACTTGGTTCCAATACACATGTTGATAGTCAGCACTCCGGCATGGATTTTAAAGTGAAAGGTCTTGACTTTGGTTGCTATAACTGTACTGGCTTGTAAGCATGATAACACTAACAAGTTTAAATGGATTTTTAAAACTTGACTTTGGTTGCTATAGCTGTACTGGCTTGTAAGCATGATAACACTAACAAGTTTAAATGGATTTTTAAAACTTGACTTTGGTTGCTATAACTGTACTGGCTTGTAAGCATGATAACACTAACAAGTTTAAATGGATTTTTAAAAGTTATTTTGTTGATATCTCCGATGAATATCCTGAATGATGTGAATTCAATAACATGTTTTGGGGTGGGGGTAGAACTTACAATTTTTTTTATAAAAGTAGCTAAACTTAGCATGTATGAATATCTTGATATTGTCCAAGACAGATTCACAGATCCATACTATCAGGTTCATGGTCAAAGGCCATTAACCAGAATTGTGTACTGTACTTGCAGGTCTCCAGTGAAGCCATGTTGGCTCAAGAATATATAGCTCAAGTATATAAGAAAATCATTTTGTAACCAACTTTTTATGTTTCACAATATCTGAGATGGTTTCAATGCTCAGCGGTTATAAAGGATAAAAAAGACAGTTTACTAAACAATTATTCCTTTCAGGATGATTTGTATGTACTTGCCTTTCCTACTTCTCTTTTTTCTTTTTTTCTTTTTCTCTTCATGTGAAATAACTTTTGTCAAATGTAATTAATTGTAAAAAGTAAATGTTATATTTACTTGTATCTCAGTGTGCTGCAATTTGACATAATAATTTTGTAGATTATATCAAAGTAAACAGGCTGAAGGCCAGCAACACAATTTGTTTTGTACAGTATTTTCAGAAACCTACATCAGAAAGGGTTGGATTACCGGGAAAAATTGGATTCAGAAGAGATTTTGTAGCCTATATAGGAAAACTGAACAGTTGCATCAACCCGATGAGATTACAAGAGTACCCATTGAAGAATTAGGTAAGAAAATTCAAATAAGTTGTATTCTAGAACAGATATTATTTTTATTACACACCTACCATAAAGCAGAGGATAGCATGCTGTTGTCATATCTTTATATGTTAACAATATGATTTTCTTAGAGTAACATAAATTTTGCATCACATATTTTTGCCAAACTCAGCCTGGTATTTTGCCTTTTAAGGGTCAAACTTCATTTGATTTACTTTCAGAAGGTCATGGTTAAATCAACCTACCAAAGCAGAATGGACTATGCAATTTTATTGATTCTGAATTATTTACCATGGTCAAAACTCATCAAATTGCTCAGAAAGGGGGCCAACAACCCTAATGATTTAGAAGACAAATGTCTAAAGTCAGGGTCACTGACCATCCATACCACAATGATTTATGGGAGACAACATGAGTTTTGTTTCATGTACCTTCATCAGAATTTGTATTTGGGATGCCAGATGGTAAAGTTCAAGGTCATTGTTGTGACAGGATGAAGCCTAGTTGGGATTGGATTTAGCAAAGACACCAAAAGAAATTTCATGAATGAGATGTTTATTTATAATGTAATTGAATGATGAATGAATCTGACACTATACTCTTGCGAATAAAGTCCATAGGAAGTTAACAGAATAGTACACTCTAAGTTAAACAACTGATATAAGGAAACCATATCATTCCTAACTGGAACTTATCAGAACATGTAACATAAGTCAAATGAGAATCAACTTACAGAACTTATGAACAAATATTATTGAGATATGGATGATCAGTGTATATCATTTATGAAAGATATCACTGTAAACAAGAGTACCATTAAGAATCAAGGGCTGTGTGTGCAACAGGAATTTCTTGAGTTGCAAACATTGTCTCGTATAATGTGTTTATGTAAAGAGTCATGTATTATAACATACTATTTTCATGGTTTTAACCCATTTTAATATTGAGTTTACATGTGGTTCTTTAATAAGTTGTGTAGCAGAGAAATGTATTATGTTGAGTGTAATGATGAGAGGGACGAGTAACTGTTCTGACTCACTAGTCTCAATGACGAGTGTTTGGGAAGTTCTTTCCTGAGCATTGATAACAGGCATTACATTTTGTGTAAATGATCTGATTCACTTTATCAGTCAAAACAGCTTCACAAATGTACTGAACAGATTTTTTTCCCATGTTTGACAGAGGTAATCCATTCCAGATTTGTATAATTTATGCCAATCTATTATCATATATGGCTACTTTTAACTACAAAATAATTCTTTATTAAAAAAAATTAAAAACTTGTTTAAATATTAATCTAGTTTCTAAAAGAAACCCCCAAAACCGTTAAGCAGAATTTGACTAACTTTGAAGAAAGCTATTGTGCCATAAAGGCCTTCAGTATTGCACAAATGATGCTGATGTGTAATCAGATATGGATGAAGGTACAAAAATACAGAAATCTTGAAATGTTTTAATAACACATGGAATCAGCAACATTCAAACATGAAAATATGGTCCATTCTAATACAGATTTCTTTGCCAACTGCCCTTATATTTGGCTATTAGGCTGATGTCAGTCAGGTGAGTGACCTGATGCCCACTTGGGACTTTTGTATTTCTTCTGCAGCTTCTATAGTTACTTTGTAGTATGTCATAAAGCTGGAGAGGTTTGTAATTAAGATAGTACAACAATGACTCTATTTTCACATGTGCATTTGAATAGATTAAGAGATCTCTGATTGTGAATAACAATTGAATATTCCATTAATGGATGCCAGCTTTTGAATATTGATATGTCATACTGGTAGAATTGGATAACAGGTCAACAACAGATCAACTTTGCTTGTAACCAATAATGACATTTCTTTTCAAATAATCTTATTAATGTTTTAGATAAATTTATGAAAGGTTGATCTATTTCTCAGTTTGATTTCCATTTCTCTTTATCAAAGATGTTATTCCTTAGCATGCCTCATCCCTATTTATTAAGTGCATTGAGGGAACAAAGAGCAGTTCTTCATCTTATAGAAATTACAGGTAACTGTCCCATCTGTTTTACAGAATTGACAGAAGATCAGGTCCAGTGTTGGCTGGATGGTCATCCAGATTTTATAGAGAAATATCATGGTAATATTTCATTATTATTTTATTATGCTTATTTTCTTCTAAATTTCTGACTATTTTTACCACTAGTTATTTTTCTGTTTGGCCCTCCCTGAATCCTGTCTTGTTTTGTTCTTGCAAGTGTGCTAATATGTAGTCTTTTATTGCAGTATTACTGGATGTTAATTGCTTTGTTGGGCTTTCATTTTATGATTGTTTGGAACTGACTGACTAAGCCATTTCTGTGATGGACTTTACTGATACTTGTATGTCCGTCTTTCATTCCATCCTTCCTCCAGGTTTTAGGTCAATTTCTCATGTACATTTGGTTATAGTGTTATACAACTCTGAGTGTTGATGCTTCTTGTAACAAAAATTAGGCCAGTCTTACCTACATTGCAGTCAGCTGTCCTCATATTTGTTTCTAGAGCAGTTAAACCCACCCAGACTTATTTGACATTTTAGCTCCATGATGAAGAGGCTTATAACTTAACTAGCCTGCATGACCATTACTCTGTTTCTACACATTATGCTTTTTTTGCTTGGACTGGTCAAGAGACTTCACAGTGATGAAAATTCATATTCAGTGCATGAAACCAGTCATGTAATTACTGAAATGGACAACTGATGGCGCATATATTTTATCTTACAATAATAATGAAATTGTAAATAAGTTTGTTTTATGCTACAGAAATATTTGTCAACATTGATCTGATATTCTGTTTGGCTGGCATGTCCTTTTATCAATGATGTGAATTCCAATATTAGATACAGAATTCCTTCCAATGCATTTTAAGTGATGTGAACTATGGAATTTCATCCAGATCACTAACAATTTCAGATTGGATTTTTAGTTAAGTAAATGTGCAGTGTAAATTCCTACTTTTTCATTTAAAAAAAGACCTTTGAATCATAACTCACACATTTGTCTTTATGACAGGCACTGACTGTTGAACAAAGAGGGAAGAAATTACAGTGCATTGGATGTTTTTAATATCAGTTATATATTGCCTGTTGTTGTTGCATAGCTTATTTATTCTATGATGAAATGAATCACATATGTATAATATGAATTCATCCTCCCATGGATGAACCTTCAAAGAGAATGTAGAAAGAATCCAGAACATGTATCAGGCCCAGTCTGCTGCCTAAGTCACAGGTGCATGTGCTGTAGTCATCTTTTTTATCCAGATGCCATATACATTACAGTCTATGCAACATTTGTCTGTAGAATGTTTGCCAGATGCCATATACATTACAGTCTATGCAACATTTGTCTGTAGAATGTTTGCCTTCCACTCATGTCTAAACATTCATTGGTCATACTACAAGTTCATTAATTCTTAGAGGTTGTGCCCTTAGTTCATTTATTCCTTGTTTTATACTCTCTTGTATATTTTTCAGGCAATTATTGTTATGAATTCAGCAGTGCCTTGTTAAACATTTATTCACCCCTCTTGTGGTGTGTGGTAGATGTATATTTTTATTCATAATTATTATTGTGTCTTTTTGCCAGCCCATGGGTAGGTATAGTCTCCCTTTCATTAGTGGAACCTTAGACACCTTGTTTCCTGTTGCTTAGTTTGGATAGTGAACATTAAATCAATGCTTCATTCTCTGTAATTTACATTGGTCACACACCAACTATGTAAGAGCATTTTATGATGGCTAATGTTCATCAAATTGAACACGATGAGAATTTCTTTGTTTTGTCTTTACATTTTTTGCAGAAATAAACCTACAATTTCCTTTCAAAGATCAGAAGATCCATGTGATTATATTGGAACATACTATTTTATTTGAATGGCATGTAAATGCCCTGCTGATCAAGTTGTTTTGAATGGGTACCCATTTGGATGCAGTCATGTATTAATTTCTCATAGCTCATGTTTAAAGTTTATGGTGCATTTTTAATTAATATCTCTTTCAATAATTCCAAGCTTTCATTCACACACACACACACACACACACACACACACTTTATTAAATGCACTGCTTCAGCTTAGGGCACATCTTCCTTTTTGATAGAAATTGTAGGTATTTGCCTCTTGTTTTGCAGGAAAATTGGTGGAGGACCAGATACAGAAATGGCTGACATTTTTTCCTGGACCTCTCCTTGTCAAGAAATATTTTGGTAACATTTTATTATTTCTTTATTATTCTATTTTATTTTCTTCTATATTTCAGAACTGATACTTACCAACAACGTTTGGTTTGTTTGCTTTTCATGGCAAGTTTAAATTGCAGGTGTGGCAGAATGTAGCATTTTCTTGCATTATGGCATGCATGGGCTTTGTGTTTTCAATTGTGTTAGGAAATTATTGATTCAGTCATTTATCTGTGTGTCAGTCTTTCATTCCATCCATCCTCCTTTTTTATGTCAGGGTAAATATTTCATGCACTTTTGACTGTAGTGTTACATAACTCTGAGAATTTATGCCACTTTCATCAAATAATTAGGTAAGTGTTTTCTACAGTAGAGCTATCCCAATATGTTTTCTCCAGCCTTTTTTAGAAGGCTGTTAGACCCTCCCATACATACTTGATATTATAACTCCATGATGTAGAGGTTTATAACTAGCGTGGAATGACCATGACTTTGTTTCTACATGTTATGCTTTTTCAAGAAACTCAATAATATTAATTAATTTTTATTGTATCAAGGCCAGCCTTGCAAATGTTGAGATGACATTGTAATTCATTTTGGATATCAAATGGACAACTGCTTGTGCATGGATTACTGCTGTAATCAATAATGAAATTTAATTTTAAATAATCTTCTGCACATTAACATTAAATTTACATTACATACTTGGACCAAACTTTGTCGGTGGCTGGCACATGGAAGAAGCCTGTCAGTTTCAGGGCAAAAATGAAACAGGTCATGATGAATGACTGAAAGAAGAATAATCATTTCTGCACAAAACCAAAATTTATTCTTAATCACAGACATGGATCAGAATTTGGGGATGACTTGCAGGTAGAAACCTATTATTTCAGGAATCAAAAGATCAAAGGTCAAATTTACTGTGATTAAAAGAAGCAAAATCATTTTGCATATTAACTTTAGTTCTAGACCACATAATTTTACCACATTGTGTGGTGTCTTTTACTTGAGGGATATTTGTTTTTGGGGTCAAATGTCAATGTCATGGAGGCTTAGAGGAAAATGGGTTTGTTTTGACAAAATGTTGTTGATGGCTTGCAATTTAGCTTTAAAGAAAACCCACAGATTCTGGTAATGAAAGGACAAAATTCAGGGTTTTGATCGGTCTGATAAGAAAATAATATGTGTACATAAAGGTTAGTGTATTAAGTGCTTACATGGTTAACTATTTGGCATCCGATGATCATAATTCACCATATATTATTCCTGGTTCATTTACTAATTATTCCATAACCCTTTGATAGATTCTCACCCATACTTGATACGAAACACTGTGAGCTAGGATAGGTCATTCTACATCATGCTTGCTCCAGACTAGAAATTAATGTCATAGTTATAGAAGCTTGGTAGTTAGATCCTCATGACATTTTTATATGCTTACATTTCTTAAACCCATTGGTTTTCTTTTTACTTGAGATGAATCATTATGAACCTAAAACAATTCATTTTTTGACAAGCTACTTTGATGTTAGGGGGAAGGTGACATTAAGCTTTTGTTTAAAGTTTTTTTCATTTCTAAAACCCTTGATGAATTTTCTTCATATATGGGATCAGTCATTATGAAGCAAAGACAATTCTTTACTTGACATGCTCTCTTGTTCCTTTTAGTCACAGGTAAAAAGGAGTAAGAGTGCTTGAAAATGTGTATTAAATGAGAAGTTTTGAATTGGCTAATATTTCCTAAAGCTCGTGATTGATCCTCGTCATAATTTAATTGAACTATTATTAGTCTAAGCTATTACAATTCATTCCGTGACATGCTTACCCAACTTCTTGACATTGGCGTCAAGAACACACAATTCTCATCAATTCTGTGATCATGCGCTAAGCACACACACACTGCCATCCATGTTGGATAGAGTTAGGGATATGTAACCTTTTTGGCATAACTGTTTTGGCAACACACAGCTTGATACTATATGTTTTGGCGAAAGATTAAAGAAAATGTTGCATTTATATGTTACATATTAGATGTAGGGGCATGCCAGAGTATATTTCTTTCTAAAAATCTGGCCTGTCCACTTGAGGACCCAGAATGTTTGTTTGATGTAACGTTAACATATTGCCCACAGAAGACGGTTATTTGTAATTTTTTTATATTTCTGAGTACCTATGAGGATTATCATGTGAATGTTTGATGGACTGATTATACAACATGCTTGTGTTTGGTATACTTGAGGTAACTTTACCATATTCTGCAAAAAAGCATGTTTTCAAATGTCAATGAGCAGTCATTTTAAGAAAGAATAAAAGTAAATCTTTTTCTACTGCGACAGTCTGTGTTTATATTTTATAATGTTTACATTGCACGAACAATATTTTATAATGTTTACATTGCACTCTTCGGGCTATGTTAACCTCAGAATGTTGTGTTTATTTCAAACTAGCTGGAAACTGTATGTTTAGGATATCCTCAGCAAGGCTTAGTATAGTAACCTTGCAATGAAAATGGCTAGTGCCAGAAAGTCCTGCTTCTAGAGTTATTGCTGTAGATAATTAACATAATATCTTCACACAGGATGTTGCATGTGATGAGCATATCTTACGAAAAATGTGATATGTTCAAATTTGATCTGGTATAAACATTGTACAATAGACTCAGATGTACCTTCTTGTCACATCAAATCACTCTTTGCTTAGTTATGGCCCTTGACACTTTGTATTTTTGCATGGGATGCTGGTTATAATGAGCATAAGTCAAGAACCATTCAATACACTCTTCTGCAATTTGTTGTAAACATTATATGACAGACTTATATGTGCTTTTATGGGTTTAGTCTTTCCTACTCTATTTGGCACATGGTTATTTCTGCTTCGAATACGTTCCCCAATCACATTACATTAGGTATATATTAGACTGCTACCTCATGAATCCAGCTCTACTAAAAAAACGAGAATTGTCTTATTGGCTATTATTAGATAGACAAAGAGCAGTAACTCCTGCCCATCACCTCCCCTTGATACAACCAGGTATCGCCAATTTTTAGCTTCACTGTGTTCTGAGAAACATGCAGTGCAATAACCTCCGACAATTCAGTCCATTTTTGTGTTCCTATAGACCCATCCAACGTTCATTTTGCATTTATAATGTGGATGTATCGATCTACTGCAGGTTGCATGCTTTATTTTACAATTTCTGCCAATATTTTGAGAGATTTTTCACTTGTCGGGATTTCGGCTTGTAGGACCACCATTCCACCGCACTATCGTTGACCTCACACAAGGTCATTATGGGTTAGCATACATTTGACTTTATTTGTTTCCTCCGTCTGCTACGGAGCTCTTAATAGCGAATTCCGAAGTGCTGCTTGATAATTATGCTCAATTTATTCTTATTTCATGCTGTTTTGATAGAATTATTATTAACTAAGCATGCAACATAAGTTTTAAACAGGGTCATAGGTTTCTGATATGACACTTTACCGATCTGTTAGTTATGACTGTGTTTTTAGCGACCTTGTAATTTCACACATTACTAGCTTCTGCTTTTGTTTATGTGTATTGTGTCGTTTTAGCATATATCAATTAATGTTCTGCAGGCCACTTCAGAGCATGGAGTTTACTATGACTCCTGTTTTGTTTATGTTATGTATACATGGTTTCTGTTATGCAGCATCAATAACATATGGTTACGAAAGTGTTTTGATTCAGGACCTGGTAATTTCAGCATATTACTAGTTTCTACTCAGGTGTGTTTCTTGTATCAGAGCATGGTAGCCTACCATGACTCTGGTTCGGTTGATAGTATGCACACATTGTTCCTTCTCTATTAGCTATGCACTGTGCTTAAGCTTAATATAGGACATACATTTATGATATGATACGTTTATGGATCTGTTCATTACTGCAGTGTTTAAGCAACCAAGTAATTTCAACCCTTTACTAGATTGTACTTTAGTTTGTGTCTTTTGTGTTGTTTTTGCAGAATGTTTATTTAATCGATCTATATGCAATTTTAAAGCATGGAAGTCCGCCATGACTCCGGCTTTGTTAGTTATGTATACATTGCTTCTAATATACAGTGTCTATAATATGTAGTATGGGCTGCCAAGTTAGATGATTTATACTATTAGCTAGTTAGTCACATACTACTTTGCAAATCCATGCTTTGTTTTCTCCCATCTGGTGTCATTTCAGGAGGAATGTTTACTACACGCATGACATGCATGTGCACAAAGATCGCCTTGTTCAGCACTGAAGAGAAGGAGCTAAATATGCAGTGTTTGGTTGGAAAAGACATGCTCTATTGTATTTCAGAAAGTGGCAAAAGGGAAAGAGAGATGGTCGAGGTCACGGCAGGATAACTCTGACATCCTTAGTCTCCACCCCAAATCAGCCTCAGTGGCAAGCCTTGTGGAGGTCGCCGGAATCCCCCCCCCCAACCCCCCGGGCTAAAATTCATAGGACAGAACCAACACATACCATTACGTCAGGGGATGGAGAGGATAAAGCATGGGACCATCCGTTGCTGGATAGGATGCGTCAATCGGTACAGCAGTCAAAGCTGCACTCTCTTCAGTCTGAGCAAAACATTAGGGGACTATTCCCTATTTTTAGGCAACCCAGATGGGTTAAGCCTCCACATGTCAGCTTGGCCTTCAGGCCAGTAAGTTGGGGTGCATGGGATTTACGATTGATCAACTGGACCCAAATAATAATTATGCGGCACCAACACCAGCCGTCCAGCTGAAACTGGCAGTCACCTCAACATTACCAGCAGTCCAATCATCCCATCATGGAGATCGCTTTGCTGGAATGGGCCAACTACACAATGTTTATGGGGATCTTAGTGATAGATCCGTCCATCTAGCTGGGAAGTCTGCAACGTATCATTATTTCACCAGTGATTTTGATGAGAAATCTGCTCGTTCAGTCATGGCTTTGGAGCAGCTGGCACAGGTGCATGCCGGACCAGCATATATGCAGTGATGGTGCTAGAAAGGTTGGTAGTGCGGCAATGCCGATAGTATGGGAAAGGCCAGAGATATCAGCAGTGCAGCAATGCCGACAGTGCGAGAAAAGATGGCGATGCAGGTAGTGTTGGAAAGGCTGGCAGTGCTGTCTTTACCAGTGATTTACCAGATATTAGAGTACTCATGGCTTATACTGAAAGGAGTGCTTGTGTCTTGCAGAGATACAACCGAGCAGAATCGTCAAGGACACCCGCTTGACTTATGCTGGGCTTGAAGCCGAGCTCGATGATAACCCGGTGCACAGAAAGGGTGATGAGTCATCGATGGAAAGGCCGGCAGTGCTGTCTTTACCGGCAATGCCAGACATTAGAGTACTCTTGGCTTACACTCAAAGGAGTGCTCGTGTCTTGCAGAGATGCGACCAAGCAGAGTCATCAAGGCCACCTGCTTGACTTATGCTGGGCTTGAAGCCGAGCCAGATGGTAGCCCGGCGCACATTAAGGGCGATGAGTCATTAATAGTTGCATGTGCACCCACATCAGCCCCTATCATGCAATAGTACAGAGGCTGTATGAAACCGATTTGAGCTCACTGGACCTCCTCCCTGCAAGGTGGGGTGCTGATCCAGGTCAGTTGGAGGGGCTTTGGGTTTCTTTCATCAACAACCCCCTCACCCCTCCACACGATACACAGTCAGGTCAGGAGATGGATGCCTTTCGATAACAGAGGATACAGTCGCTCATATAAAATACAGGAGCTTCTGCTAAGGACACAGTACCCAATGAGTTACTGAAGACTTGATTCGGCATAAAAGCAGCAGGTGGAGGCCTATTATTGACTGAAGTCTCCTCACCATATTCAAGATGGGGAAGGCGATGTCATTCCATCTCCCCATCAGAGAGGGCAAGTATGCTATTATCTCGATCTGACAGATGTATACTTCCACGTCCCTATCCACCCTGTCTCTTGCTAGTTTCCATCTTTACTGCCACACCGTTATCAACTCGCCATTCTTCCCTTTGGCCCTCATCAACCCTGGGGGTTTCACTCACTAGGGAATCTGCCGTCTCCCTGTTCCAGGCATCAGCTACATCGACAGCAGTGTACCTGGGCAGCATCTTAATGAAACACATGGTAAGTTCTATCCTACTCCATGGTGAAACAATCTCACTTCTCTGCTAGATCATCCAGGCCTTTTTATGAACTGGAAAGTTCAGACCACTGTACGTACCAGAATTTTGTCCATTTGGGCACAGACTTCTTAACCAACTGGAATCTGGTGCATCCACTTGTGTTCACACTTCCAGAATCATTGAGTCCATCTTCATCAAGACTTGCAACTCCTCGGCTATTATACGGCAGCAGATTTGACCCCGCTCAGCCGTCTCATTATGCAGGCCTTGCCATCACATTGGTGATATGTTTTATGTCCTCTTAATCAAGCAGCCATGATCACACCCAAAATTCAATCATTTTTACATCATTAGGGGAATCCAGGCTGGCTGACCATTGGAATCCCGCTGAATAACCCCAGGTGGGAATGCCATGAAGTACTGCCACCAGTGCATATGACGGGATTACCAACCTTTTGCTGACCTTCACTACAATTAGGGACACCTGGGAAATGGCCTCTATGCATCAATACCTTTCATTTATGTAAAGATCGATTCTAGGGTCAAAATGGTTATCTTTCGATCGGACAACACTGTGGTGGTGACCTATATCCTGAAAAAGGCAGGTATCACACCACTTGTCCGGTGTTCTGATTGGGCATTTTTCTACATGGGGGCAACAATCCCCATATCAATATACAATTCAGACACCTTCTGGCTGCATCAATGGCTTCACCGAGAATCAGTCCAGAAGTGGTCATGTCCTTCACACAGAATGTCCCCTCCATCAGTTGGTTGTCACTCGGATTCTCACACTTCAAGTGCATTCGATGATCGACCGTTTGGCGACGAGGTGGAATCAACAGCTATCCACCTTCGTCCCCACAGTTCAAGACACGGCAGCTTGAGCTGTGAGATGCACTGTCAGCCATCTGGGAGGAGTCGTGAGCCTGTGCCACCCCTCCTACGGTGCTACATTTATGGGGTCAGAATGGCAAGATGACTCTGATAGCCCCTCTTTGAGGGCACAAGTCCTGTTTCAGCATTCTAATTTTCCCAACATGCATGGCCTTTACCAGTGCAGCCTTGCGAGTAATACAATTCAAACATTCATTTGTGCAGAGAATCTCAAGAGTCACCGTCTGTATCGCCCATCTGCCTGTATCCCTCTCTGGCTCTGTTCTTGGAGGAGAAACAGTTGGACCCCAGTCATTACCAAAAGCTACTGCCCTATGATAATGGACAAATTGTGGCATCATGGCAACATGTTTGTGTGGGATAGAGACCTATTGGATCTTTTAGACAATGTTGATCTCCTTGATGGTTCTGTAGTTTTGGCATAGCTGTAGGATGACCAAGGGCTGAGTCGACGTGGTGGGCCATTCTCCTGTCTGCCACATCTTGTTGCAGATTGCTGTTAGGACTGTGACTATCTCTTCTTCTCCTGCTTGAATGAGCTCTGCTGGTATGTTGCCAATGCCGGCGGACTTTCCTTTCTTTAGTGACCTAACTGCAATTTCTACTTCTTCAAGAAGAATGGGGTTGTCATCAATTTTTTCTGCCTGAGGGCAATTTAGTACTGCTGGATCTTCTTGGGTCTTATGATTGTACAATTCTGAGCAGTATTCTGTCCATTGCTTGAGGATCGCTTGATCTTCTGTGAGGCATTTTCCTGATTTGCCTTGGATGGTGGTAGTTTTCCCTTGTTCATGGGTTTTTGTGAGATCTGTCACCAGTTGATATGCCATTTTGCTGTCATTTCTACTCAGACTGTCATCGATTTTGCAGCATTGTCTTTCTATCCAGGATTCCTTTGCCTTTTTCATGCTTTTCCTGATAATGTTGTTTAGTTCTCTGTATTTTCTAGCTCCTTCATGATCTCTTTCTGGCTGAAAGGCTGAAGGTGAGCATATGCTTGGTGTACTCTTGACATCTCACCAGATCAGAGTAGCCTCATATCTGCACCCTCAACACTACTTGAGACACACAGAGACAGTATCACTTCCTCCCAGACAGGGTTAGAAAACAAGGCATCACCCCTCAAGCCTGTACTTTATGGTTGAAGTGGGTTATATGTTCGGCATACTCTCAGATATCTCAAGATAGAGCTGCCTCATGAGGATTACAGCTCACAAGATTAGAGCCATTTCTGTGAGCCTCACTTTCAAACGCAATATCTTGATCAGAGACATTATGGAAGATGTTGGCTGGCATGCAAAGTCAACCTTCTTGAGGTTTTACCTCAGAGATTTAGTGTCACAGAGACAAACACTGGATCTGGTAGGGCTGGTGGCAGCAGCACAGATGGCCATCAGACCCAATTAGACCAATCAACACAGCCCATTAGCTTTGCTGGATTCGCCAGTGAAAAGTTTTGGTAGGTGAGAAGATCTCAACTTCATCTTCTCAGCCATATATATATATATA